>JAQQRP010000657.1:0-10332 GCA_028454245.1 Halictus quadricinctus
GCTCATGTGAAACGGGACACTCCTTTCCGAATCGTGTATAGTAGGATCCAAACGGTGGCCTGTGCGATTACAAATAGCCGTAGTGGCCGAATCCAGGACCGTAACCGTAATGGTGGTAGCCACCTAAAGGGGAAAGCAAATTACCATGTGAATGTAACGTCGATGAATCTTTTGTTTACAGTGAGCAACTGTTGGGCAACGTCGGTGAACATTTTGTCTACTTCATTCTTCCAGGGAGGAGACCAGAGAGCAATCTCTTTTTTTTCTTTTGAGTAATGAAAACTACAAGAAACGCAGATCTAAGTTCTAAGCTCTAAGGTAAATTTATAATAATCGACCGTTTGGAAATACGTGGGAAATGTTTAAGTTACATCTTGGGAAGTATACAAAATATTCATTGACGTTGAAGCCAGTCCTGTCGCGTTCTAAATCTCATGCTGTTTTCTCTTACCATAACCGTGTCCGAAGCCGTGTCCATATCCTCCATAGAACGGGTACCTATAACCATAAGCGTAAGGATACCCGTATCCACCGTAGCCCCCGTATCCGCCCAGGTATCCTGGTTTCGCAGACGCTACAGCGAAAATGACAGCCAACAACAGGACTGTGTACTGTGCAACAAACAAAAAGAGATCGCTTAAAAAACTGCACAAAAACCTATAAAATCTAATCACAATTAGCTCTTGTGTCAATAATCCAAATTTTCTACCATACTCAATGATGTTGCACTTCATAGGAATGTCAATATACAGATACAAGAATGTCCAAAACTCTCATGTGACGCTTGCATGATTTTTATTGCAAATTGTTTCATAGTCTATGCTCGAAGTATGTGGTCAACGACGAAGTATCATCGCCGACCATTATTATTCAGAACAAACTCGGAATGTACGAACAATTATTGATACGAAATTACTAATACGAAAAATTAATGATTAGGCAATGAGTAAACATTAGAGTATCTTAATAATACCAATAGAACTATAACTGTAGAAATAATTTTAAATAAATTTCAGAAAAATGTGTGAAAATCATTTTTGTTTCCTTTTCGAGGTTCACCATCTTATTGCGCAAAACCATAAGAATGTTGTTTCTTAAATCATGCGTAAAGTTTAGAGAAGCAAGTACTTTACTCTGCAAGAATTGCTCAATTTGTAATATAATAATGTAATGGAAAATCTAAATTGCTCAATTTGTAATAGAATGATGTAATGGAAAATCTAAATTGTTCGATCTTCGATGTAACAATGTAATGGAAAAACTAAATTGTTCAATTGGTTCCATGTTTGAAGGATTAACCCTTAGCACTCGAATGGCGACTGTATCATTATCCAAAATAATTTTAACATTATTAAATTTGTTCGTATTTAATAAATTACTAAACATTTCAGTACTGTACGAGTAAATTGCACCATTTTCGTATGTAGAGCATGAAAAAATAAAAACATTCGTCGGAAGAAATGTTTCGTTTTAGAGTTAAAATGGCTTCGAGTGTAAAGGGTTAAAGCAAAATTACGCTAACTGAAGCTTTCTAAGATGTGAGCATTGAGCAGGTCACTGAAAGAAAATGCCATCACCCAGGTAACCTGTTTATTTTTCTAAATAACGAAATCGAACTAGTGTAATACAAAAAAAAACGACGTGCCGAACTGTAGTAAAAAGAAATGTTTTCAGAAACCGATACGAGGAAACTCCGGCAGAACTAATTAGCGTGTTTTCGTTACTTACAAGTTTCAAGCAAGCCATTCTCTATCAGGTGACACTAGGTCGTCCGTACCTGGAGCAAAATGCACTAATTTTTCTCTGATCTATCCGCCGAGTACCACTGACCGTCTAACGTTGGTCCCGTGTTCTTTTATAACAAAGGCGGGGTCTCGCGGCGACCCCCAACAGCAATTTTCCCAGCCTTCGTATTGGCTTTCCTCTGTTAACACTAATAGCAAAGCTTGGCATTGTTACCCTGAAATTATGCGAATGCAATGCGTCATTATGAAAGAGAGACACGGCGCACAGAAGAGTGTAGTAACGCATTTCGGGATGGTCGCCGAGTGAACACCGCCTTGACATCCAAATTCGTCGGGTGGTTCAACCGTTTTATTACGTTTCTCAATTGCGCTTTGCTTTCTGTGAAACTCCGAAGAAAACAATGCGAATGGTGGAAACGTCTCGTTGGGAAATTCCTCGGGGGAATTCCGCGTAATAACGGTGTTCGTGAAATTGGTGCTTCTTGCACTAATCGTGGGACGAGTATCGCAAACAAAACACTCCGATCCGACGGTTTCGGACGTTTTCAGCGAATCGGCGGCTGGTTTTCGGAAATGTTTGCACGTTTGCAAAGAAAACAGGCGATTCGCCACGCCTGAATTGCAAGCTGTAACGCGCAACGATCGACTGCAGATTTTCCGAATGCAAATTTCTATCGCGTCATCCTTCTCGAGATGAATGAGTTGACAGAAACGTTTGAGCAAACCTGTGACGCTTAAATTATGGTATCTGTTCGTCGTTGGCATTCACTGTTCAATTCTTAAAAATGTTATTGTCTTTTATTCCAATTTATTTCTAGGTCAACAATATCGAAACGCAACGACACAGTTTGCAAATACATTAATCCATAGTAAAATAAATGGACAATAGATAGATTATATAAGATAATTTAACGAGAGGCGTTAACACATCAAATATTTTCGCAACAATGTATATTGTATTTTACAATACTGACATTATACAAAGATAAGAAGTTGATAAATATTCAATATTTTCTAATGAAGTTATTAGACATCTTCGTTATAATAGGCTCTTATGTGAATTAAAGTTTTTGTAATCCCTCTTCCACGGGAAGTAATCGGTAATTCATATTTTATCTGATCGCAAATAAATAATAAAGATGTGCGAGATCTTCATTATGATTTGCGATTGCTCGACGCACACGTGCACGCTGTAAATATACAGAATCCGTGGTTTAGTTATGATAAAGACGGGAGACGATGATTGGCTAACAACCGACGATTAAAATAAGCGGGAAGATAGTTGAATTGTTGTAAACCGGGCAATGCGTGCGCAGAAACGCAGAGTTCAATGGAGTCCGGGGGGAGGAAGATGGCACCGTGAGTATCGTAATCGAAACAGGAAGAAGAAAAGTCAAATGTTACGTAACAGGTGCAAGGAAGACATCGTGTTACCAACTAGCGAAATTACATGGTGCGGGCCGGTGAGACGAAATCATGAAAAAAAAGGTCATTGCAACACAGCGAGGATGTGTTTGCGATTAATTGTAGATCATGCGCGATACCCGAACTATTTAATAGATTATCGTTCAATGAACCGTTGAAAAATGTTCAGCCTTTCGCAGTGAAAAGACGACAGTTTGATTGTCCGTGATACGCGTGCATTGTACTCTATTGTTACACAAAGATGCCAATCAGTTTGAAGTTCAATGCATTGCCTCACGCTGCGAAATCTGCCGATGACTAGCGAAAAGACACGATAATTGATCGTCTTGCACACGGTAAGTAATTATTACGTTTCTCAGGAGGGGTGGGGGTAGAAACTGGCGTGACTCCGTGAATCATTAATTATGGCCGGCTTTCCTTCACAATGGCTGGCTTATTCCACTTGCAAATCTATCGCTCCTTCGAGTCCTTTAACTTTCTCGTTTGTTTTTATTAATTCGCGATGCTCTCGGTTCGGCGGTAAAAAAATTTAATAAGACACCGAACGCGCAACATCGAGCCCGTAAAATGAATTAATTATGGATTCGCGAATTTATGGAGCGTTGCGGATTTTCTACAATGAAGAGACTCGCTCGGCCGAGTAATATGTGGAAGTAAATATAGAACCGATGAAGTTTCCTAGATACTCCTCGGAATTAACAAAGCTTACGTATTCGTAATTTAATGAGCTCGAAGTTTACAAATTTATGATGCATCGGTGGCGCAGCAAATCAATTATCTAATCGCTGAAGTTACGGAAGACATGGTGTTGTTCGTTTTAATCTGGTAGAAAATTATCGACGAATGTCATTAATGTGTCCGTTCAAAGAATCATTTGCATGTACATCAAGCAAACGTGATAGAAAAATAAGGATGTTTCAAAACAACGTCGATAAATGTCCTTTTATTAAATAATGGATTGTTCAAAGGTTTGTGAATACGATAAAAGAACTAATTAGCGTAGAATAATATTAGAACACTTTTTCACACTAGAGGTTATTAGAACAAATTTCTTCGTTGCTTTCTCCTTTCAAATCAACGCTGTAGTATTTGCTTCTTTAAATGTTTAAGGGAAAAATTGTATAATCTCGTGAATGAGATTGGCTGCGTCCTAATGGATTTAATGAGGGTTAATAGAAATTGAGAAACATGCATCAACAATCGAATGTCAACGCACGTATTATATTTTTCAAGGAGTTTCAACTCCTTCAGCAATTTTCATGAACACCGTGAGCCGAGCAGAAAGGTGTTCAAAGAGTTTATTGGCTAGAACAGATTCTCACAGGTATCAGCGACACCGGTGATGAGTCATCCGCTTAATCTGCGTCGGAACCAGTGTCTAATCTTGTCTGTTACGTGATCTTTTTTTTTCCTGTTTTCACGCTATTTCCCCAGAATCTGCGATCGATCGGCACAAAATCCGAAGGACTTTCCGCGAGTTACGACTTCAAGGAGACCAGGACTCGAGACGTAACGATAAATCGATTTTTACTGCGTCGTTGCCGATCTCGAGCGTGAACGTGAACGTCAAGGACAATCAGGTTTTTCGATCGATGATCCTTGTTGATACTCGCTGATGCACACGTTGATGCAACGGAGGTCACGAACATTATCAGACCGTGGTTAGCATGCGGCGTCGACACGCCGGATAATTGCTGGATAAGGCCAACCGGAGCTATGGGAACCTATTTGTGTATCATAACGATGGGAATGGAAAACTAATACCAAAGCAACGGCGAACGTCGTCGCGTCGAACGCCAATTAATCCGTTCCGTTGACGAGCCGCCATTGGATCTACCTCGGTAACTTTTCTGCTGATCCAGACGAGGACACGATACCCGATTGGGATCAGCCGTCAAACTGTGGGAAGCCTTTATTTGTTTTAATAATCGCGCGCAGAAAGGATTATATAACCGCTTTGTGAATGAACGGTTTTTATACGCACGGTGAGAAACTCGAGGATCGAGCATGATGACATCGATCATCTCGATCACTGGTTTCTTACCCTCCGAACTGACCGAAACTTTTGTTTCAACTGGTTAGGCTCTTGCTTCAATTTTTATGCTAGGTTGTTTCAGTTATTTTTACAATTTTACATATGCAGATTTAGAAATTCACCTTTATCTTGATATATTTGAGTGAACCAATTTTTTCTAGGACTTGTGTCCTGGTAAAGGACTAAAGGATTCTTGTTAAATATTATTATTCTTCTTGTTCTTACTAAATTATTCTATGGAATAATTCATAGAATAGATACTAAATTTTTATTTTTGTTAAAGTTTTATTTTTGAGTAATAGCTCCTCTGTCAGTAAATTAAAAAGCACACATTCCAGTGTGCATGAGTATGTCCGTAAAAATTGTCGTACACACAGATAAAATGACTTTTCAACAAAGAAAATGTAGAGAATGTGAAAAATTTAATTGCGTGGAACTTATTTTATTGAATGAACATTTTCGTGAGTCCATGTAAGCATACCAATTTGGCAACCATGTCCTAGAGCAATCAGTCGGCAGTTCAATATTATTTTATTATTAATAGTAATTATATTTTATTGTCTTTGTTGAGTGCTGAAATTCAGGAGATTATTGTAAATCCTTTCGCTTACCACCTAAACGTATTTAACACGCATTAAATCAATACTGCGAATACAATTATCCTTTATTTCACCAACCGTATACTAAATCCATACGTTCTGATTTTCTACTCCCATTTATTGGAAAAAGCAATACTTGAATCGACAATAGTAAGTATAAATAATTCAACTTAAACGCTACGATTTGGTAATTCTAGGTACCGTTAATTCTAGCTCCATTAACCCGCGCATCTTCGTATTATTTCCTGGAATCGATTGTTAAACTACATTCTTCGCAATCTGGTTTCATACTTTTGATACTGACAGGGAATAAAAAAGGGAACGCGCGTTGATTCGAAGACAATGATTCGACGATCTTCGATTGGCCCTCCGAAATCGCTTCTGCGTCGGCAGCCGCTTCCGGTTGTTTTTTCTCGGCGTTACCCTCCGGTTTGTCATTATTATGGTGGCCATTTTGGCCGTTCGGACCATAAGGCCCGAACGGACCAGGATAAAATCCATGGTAGGGATAATAGGGCACCAAGGGGAAGGGTCCGAAAGGATCGATAAAAGGGACCTTGTATTTCGGTCCTATGGGATCATAGAACCCATGACCGAAATGTTTGTACGGAAACACAGGAAAGCCTGGATATTTCCCATAAAACGGCCCGTGATCATGATATCCGTAATGATGATTATTCCCATGATTATTCCCATTCTCTCCCTCAGCTTGCGCACCGTTCTGCCTATTTTCATTCCCCTGATCCGGTCTCCCGTGACCATTATAATTATGATAGTGAGGATGATGATAAGGGCCGAAATAGGGATCGTATCCACCATAGTAAGGATCGCGATTATGCGGGCCTGAATTGTTGCCTCCGTTAGGATGACTGTCGTTGTACGGTCCATTGTGATAATGGGGCCCATAGAAGCCATGGTGGAAGGGTCCGTAATGAAAACTCGGATAAATGTATCCACCCTTTTGGTTCTGATCTTCTGTGAACGCTGACGGATTCTGGGCGTCTTGATCATCCCCTAGCGCCGATGATTGTCCGTTTACAGGATGTCCATCGATTTCGTGATTGTTAAAATGTGGATGATGAGGATTGCGATAGGGGTCATGATAATTAAGGTTGTAGGGTCTATTGTCTAGCACTCTGGCCGACTGAGGATTCCCATTGGCCTCTTCGTCTTCGATACCGGCCACTGCAGATGGCTGATCAGAAGGTCCTGGTGTCGGACGATTATCATACTGATCGTGAAAGTGATGTGGTCCGTACTGGCTCGGGGGGTAAACCAGAGGATGATGAACGAGATCAGGCTTGTGATTGAACCCCGGTGGCTGGTGATAGTCGTTCGCATAGTGAAGAGCAGCCGCGTTCACGTCACCGTCGATCGCGTTGCCTCTATCCTCAGCGTTCTCCACGGCTCTAAGGATTGCCTCGCCCCGAGGAATCTCTGGTCCACGGTTCACCGGAAACCGGTACAATTCCGGATTATAGTACTTGGTGTAACGAGGCTCGTCCGACCCGTACACGTTCTGAAATCCTCTCTGGCCATCGTCCAAAGATTCACGACGCTCCGTGGCCAGCCTCTTCGAACGGTCCGGCGTGTTGCCCAAGAACTTCGAGTTTATGTTCTCGATGGCATCGTCGGGGAAAGATTGTGCGTCC
Organism: Halictus quadricinctus; assembly: GCA_028454245.1. Classification (NCBI taxonomy): domain Eukaryota; kingdom Metazoa; phylum Arthropoda; class Insecta; order Hymenoptera; family Halictidae; genus Halictus; species Halictus quadricinctus. The sequence continues at coordinate 7,457 of JAQQRP010000657.1, forward strand.
AGCAACTTCTTCAGGGTACCAGACAGCTTCAAGTCCGTCTGATTCCCTCGGGAATCCCGCAGCTCCCCCAGCAAGGTCGACGACAACACCGACGCGATGTTCTTCGCGAAGGATGTCAACACCTCGGGACCTACTATGCGAATACTTGATTTAGAATTTTGGGATTGATGGATTAGGTGTGCGAGCGCTGGGATCTAGATATGCGTGTGGGATCAGTTGCAAATTATGCGTTTTGCACTGGTACTTTTACAGAGAAACGTACCGAAGGTACACACATTCATTCTAGTGTGTTTGACACACTATTGTTGAAGTAAAATTGTTAAAGTTTTACATCTTTTTATATGTGTATTGCTGCTTGTCCAGTGCAAGAATTAACAAGAATTCATTTTCATAGTTCACCGAGATCTTCAATCTCAGTTTTACGTGTATTGAAACAGTTGCAAATATATTTTCCGATGAAAAATATCCTTCCTGTTTATATTCAGAGGAGCTGTTTTTAATCGCAAAATTCTCTTTATGTCAAGGTGTGGCAGATGTTTTGCTATTAGCATTCACTTGTATCCAAAGGAACCAATTTATTATGATCCTACAGCCTTGACAACTGGTATATCCCAAAAAATCGATAAATTTTTTGCGCTAGATCGGTTGTTTTGTATCAAGGATTGCAGAGTCGTGGTAGTATGGAAGAGAGAACTGCACGCAGAAAAAAGTAATCTTGCATGATTTAATGCGGCATTCTTCAGTTTAGAGGAAACTGAAATTAGCATTGTTGACTCAGACAGAAAGAATACCGTCTATTGTAACTCACCATCGCATTCTAATTTCAATCAATGAGAACCGATTTAGCGACTGTGAGTAACGGGTTTCAAGCAACACGAGTCGTCCATGCTGACGGCTGACAGGTATACATCATACTTGATGTCACCTAGACTTTCTCCCCTTAAACGCACGCACCCCGATACACTTGATTTAAGACTGACAAATTTTGCACAATTCCACGCGAGATAAGAAGACTTAATCATCCTCTTGACATTTCACTTGTTCACGTATCTTTCGGATGGGAAGCGAGCGTGTAAAAGATTATTAGATTATGCAAAAACGTCTGACATGAAATAGGATATCTAGCTGCTCGAAATGGCCAGCTTTTGTTGCCCATAGTTCCCCTGTGTTCCTGATTTATCGTGTTCTTACGTGTTTTCTCGCGTGTCATTTGACACTCTAATTAAAAGAGACATACTGACATGTTATTCGCACGAGAATGTGTAAGAAAAAATTTCAACCGTTATTATACAAAAATAAAGACAATTTTTCTCATTCAATGGACACAATAACTGTGATAATCACTGAGAATTTAATTTCTCTTGGCAATAATTTAACACGTACACAACCCCATTTGTTATGCTGTTTACCTTCAAACGTTTCATTAAATGCAACTCCTTTGTGAAATATTGAAACAATTTAATAGAAGAAAATCTGGCTGGGTCCATTTTTACACAGACTTAAAAACGTTCCATCCAAATTCTAATTTTCTACTAGTCAGTTCAAATTAGTGAAAATATGTCAAATTAGTTCAAATGTGAAACAAAATTCTTGGTTGCCATATAATCAAGTTATTAAATTAATTGGACTATCTTTGTGTAAATTGCGAGAACGTCACATACGTGTAACAGTGGTAACGAACGTGTCGCAAACTTTTATAAAAATTCTGAGAATATTTAATTCTCCGAGTTCGTTCTGTCTGTGAGGGAAGAATATTTGTTATCGTTTCGAGAAGTAGTTCAAGGCCGAGCAGGAAGACCATTAGGGTGTGCCCAGAACAATGAAATGATCTGCTTACTGACTCCGGTTTTAGCCGCGTTCACATCGCCTCGTAGGATCCAGAGAGTCGTGCAGAGCACCGTTATCTGTCGGCAGAACAAAAGCGATAGTTAGTGCCGAACGGGATGGTAGCGGGGAGCCTTTCTTTTTCTTTGTGTCGTGAAAAAGATCCCGGCCTCCCCTCGGACTGCGTAACACGTAATGAGCCCCCGCGATACCGTGGCCGGCAATTTTCTATAATACGATGTTTTATTTGTCATTGCGTGACGCAACGCGCGTACGCGCGCAAATCCGAAGATCGACGCACCGTTTCATGCGCACGCGACATACTTGCCTTCGACACGGTGCCATGCCGTGGCCGATTGTGCAAATTTCGAGGGTGCAATCGCACGTCGGAACGGTCCGACTGCGTTTCGAACAGCTCTCGAAAATCTACAATTAATATTTGAGCCGTTTATTTTGAAAATTGAGATATTTAAGGGTTTCAATAAAATTAGAAATATAGGTTACCAATGCGTCATACTGCTTAAGTGTATCCAAAAGAGTTAAATTTACAGTTCCCATTGAAATAATAGCAATTATTAAGTGAATAATATGTGTTTTCTTACCAAAAATGGAGATAAGCCACATTCAAAGTTAGCAACCAGATTCGTTATAAAAGAGTCCGTTCGACATAATTTGAAATGCTTCAAATTGAAAACACAATACTTAATTTACTTTGTATATCTTTAAAACACTTCAAAAACACCGTTTATGCAATTCAATTTCATTAAATTAATTCTGATCCATTGATTTCTTATAGAAAATTTTATATGGTTCATCTCTCAAAAAACGCATTTAGGATATTTATAACCGATTTATTGTTTCTCCGTTAGAATTCTTTACCCTTTTAAAAATTGCGTCCTCCAAAAATTTTGTTGATATGAAATCCTCTTGTTTCATTTCATTTAGAATAAAGTTATTACCTTTCCGGCACTTTTTGATAACATTATAATAGTCTTGGGGGACAGACAGTAAATTATTTTTCTTTAATGACGTTTCTACGATGCCAAAAAAAA
>JAQQRP010000658.1:0-10326 GCA_028454245.1 Halictus quadricinctus
CAAGTGCATTTTTCTCCACGACTTTTCCTCCTTCGCGTCAACGTGCGAATCCCGTCGTTCGCAATTTTGCTAATTCACTCCCTGCCAACTTTTCCCACCCTATGCTTTCAAAACGGAGATCGATATTTAGGAGCAATATACATGTATATTTGGTATTTGCCACCTGTTCGACAGTTTGGCTTCGACACGAATGCTAATTAGATTCACACACTTCTCTGGCTACATTTGGAAACAGCTAATCGACCTACTACACGAACGTACTAAGACATTTTTTTGAAATTGCGTTTGATTCTCGTTTACAACATGTTATCTTCGCGTCGCCGTCTTCTCCTCCTCTTAATCTCTCTCGCATCCATGCGTGTACACAGTCACGTTCGATCATTTCGTTTCTCCCTTTCACGCTCGCACGCACACCGCAACATACGCTCTTTCTATCTCTCGCCATCCTCCTCTTCTTCCGCTATTATTTTACAGGCCGTCCTCGACGTGGCGAAGCGATCGAGCGCTTCGCGCGAATTTTTCGTACGTGTTTTTCAACATTTTTCTTTCTCTTTTTTGCGCAAGGCGATCGGGTCTTCTTCAGTCTGGCGTGAAAAAAAAAATAATAATAAAGAAAACACTCGACCGGTAACGCAGGAGAGTCCGTAACGAAGTCTGCCGCGAGGACGTGTTTCTTAACGGAATGCAGATTCTATTGGACCAGAGGATTGTCACGACTCCGTAATCCTTGACGGGCTTGGCCGGTCGGCTCGTGATGCATAAACCCGAGAAAAATTCGTGAGAGCTTCGTCGGAGCCTCCCTTTTTTTCGAAAGAACGTGTACCGTGCGAGATCGAGCTAAATAACAAATTCCGAAACTAACAGAGATCGTCTGGAACGCAGTCGATCCGCGTCGCGAGTGAATTGCCGGAAGACCACGAATCCTCGAATGTCGATCTTGGCTCGCCCGATGCCCGGGTCTCTTAGCTACTCCCCCCCTCCTCTCTCTCACTCTATCTCTCTCTCTCTCTCTCTTTGGCTCCGTCTGCCTCCTCCGATCTGGTACAACTTTTCCTTGGAATTAACACGGAAAAGACACAGTAGCTTGATCGAGGACTGACGACCGGTATAAACGCGTTAACCACTGCAACAAAAGAAATTCTCAGCCAGCCACCTGTGCAGGCCCGACAATTGTTTCTCGGATGAGTCCCCGGCGACCAGGCCGTATCACTTGATCTCTTCCCGGCTGAGCGAACGCGGAGGATGCGAGGACAACGAAGCCTCTGTCACCTGTCTCTTCGGTCGGAAGCTCGCCGTTAGAGTGGATATCCAACCGCTCGTCGACTGTGAACTTTGATCGTGCAAGGAGTCGCTGTTACTGTTGCTCCTCGTGCTGTCCACGCTCATGCCGGACTTGAACCGCGACAACAGGCCCGGGGACGCCTTCTTCGTGGACGCCGGCGAAGAGAAGATCGGCTTCTTACGGGACTTGGTCGAGTCCTTGCACAGCATCGAGTCGAGGCTACCAGCGAGAGGACACTCCTCCGCTTTCTTTGGCTCCAACGATCCGAGCATAACCGCTTCAGTCTGTTTCGTCATCTTTGATATGTCCTCCATGCTCGCCGAGCTCCTTCGTATCTCCACTTTGGCCGTGCCGCTCTGCAACTCCTCCCCGGAACCGTGTTCAGTCTTGACAACGATCTCTGGTTTCGACGGCTGATTCTTCGCGCGCACGTTGATCTCTCCGAACTCGATGTCCACGCTCTTTTGCTCCTTCACTTCCTTCAGGCTCTGCGATGATTTACCTTCAGGATTCGAGAAGTTTCGTCGGTGTTTCGCCAACGAGATGTCCGCCATCGCGCTCGGCAACATCTCCAACGAAGCCGACGATCGTTTCTCCTTCGCGAACACCGTCCTCCAGCTCTTATTCTTGCAGTCCGCGGACTTCCGGACCTTCGGCAGGGTCATCGCTCTCTTGTCCACCGATCGCAGCTCGACCACCGTCGCGATAGCTTTCGCTTCTTTCACCGGAGGTTTCGCGAGGTTGCACCGCTTGCACACCGACAACGAGTTGTTGTGTCTAGACGACGTGGTCGGCGCGGACGCGTTGCTCACCGAGTTGCTTTTGTTCAGCGTCTTCGTGACGTGCTTGGTCGGCTTCGGCGAAGGGGAGTCTCTCGACTCGAAGCCGATGTCCATGAGGTTCCTTAGCCGGGAGAGGATAGATTTGTGATTGTTCGATCCGGTTTTGTCGTCGCAGCAGCATCGCAGTACCATCGATTCTCTTCGAACTTCCTTGCGACTAGACCTGACCTCCTGATCGTTCTCCATCGAGCTGCTCGGTTTCTTTAAGTTGTTCCGTTGCGGCTGGACCACCACGTTCCCGTTTCCCTCGACCAACCTTCCCTCTCTCATCTTCGCGTCCTGCTGAATCACTTCCTCCTCCTCCTTGCCCAGCTCCTCTTGGATCCTCGTTTCCTCCGCTGATCTCGCGCTCACCGGGGAACTCAGGTTGCTACCAAGATTCTCTCCTCTACTCCGTCTTCTTTCGTGCTCTCTGACAGCCCTGACCAGGTCGTGATTATGATAATCCAGTGAAGATTTCTCCCGACTACCCTTCCGGCTACCAGGGTAGCTTTTCCTACCTGTTGCCGTGCCTGATAAGGTGCCCTCCGTCGAGATCTTGAACTTTAACGTCTGCTCGCTGATCTCGACCTCCGTCGCTGTCTCCGGATCAGAACTCTCGATGTTCTCGGCGTCCTCCCCCGTCAGATTCTCCGTGATGTCCTCGTCGGTGGATCGTGACCTCGAGTGAACCGTACCAATCGAGCGCTTCGAGCGCATGCTGTGCGATGAAATTGATTTCACCACGGTCGACGAGCCCGTACCACCAGGTGTTGTGGCCATAGGCGTCGATTCGCCTACGTCCGCGACGCTCTTTCGATGATGGCGCTCGTCCTTCGCCGCCTCGTTCAGCCTCCGATAGTATTCCAGCGCCTCTCTCGCTGGTTGGACTATTAGACTCTGCAACAAAACCGTTTACCCACGTTATCACCTGTCTCGAGACTTAATCGATTTGTAATAATTACGCTGTGGATTTTTATGGAAAATAACAATTGTTTGCAACAATTACATGTTTGTCCGCGAGATTGCAAGAACAATGAGTTACGAAAAAAAGTATTTCCACTCTCGATGGAGTTATATTAGGGGAAGCCATAAGTAATCAATTATTTTAAAATCTAAAACAAACTTTGTAGTAAATTCAAGTTTTTATTTCTTAATTTTGTTATGTAATCTCCATCATTATCAAGGACAGGTTGCCATCTTTCCTAGAAATTTTCAATCCCCCTCTTATAGAAATCCAGGGTTCGTCAAGCAAAATATGACAAAAACAACAACAAAAAGAATACGTAAAAGCATAAACTGTTAAAGAATACGTGTTTCCTCATCAACAAATTCTTTGCAAATAATTGATTACTTATATGGGTACCCCCGATATTAATGTCTAAAAGTGCAGCACGCTAATCAGAAACGATGAACGTTCTCACTGCCCTCCATCTAGTTTTATCGGAAACAGGAGTCAGTCTGTGTCACAGAAACCAATCTCTTTTCTCTCCGTAACGAAAGTATCGATACACATACCTGCAGCTCTGGTAGCAACTCCCCAAGGGACTCAAACAAAGGAAGTAGTACCAGGCCGATGAAGCTAACCTGCGACGATGGTTTGGTTACTTTGTCACGATCCATGAACGGTGTTACCGGAAGTCCTTCGAGCTTCTCCGCGTCGCTCTGCTTAAAGAACTCTTGCAACAGCATATCCAGCCACGGTTCTGCAACTTCCATCGGCCGGGCCTCGTTACTAATGTCGGCTACCTTGATGAGAATCATCGACAACTGAAACGGTAAATCGATGTTTCAAGCTACACCCTACAATTGGCCTGCGGGATGTTTACGCAATACTAGGTAGACATTGATTTCTTTTGATTTTAATAAATCGATAACAACATAGTCACATTTTTATGTTCTTCCGATCACAAACTACACAATTTCAATACTACAACGAATGTACTAAATTTTCTTGATTTGTTGACAAGCTACAATTTGTGATTATGCACGTTTATCGTAGGCGAACTAAAATCAAGAAACAATCAATTAGGGCTTTGTAAAGAATTGTTTCGTGTGACAAACAGGAAACCACAAAATAATTATAACGTTAGACGCACCGTGATATCAAAAAGAAATTCATAAAAATTGTTAAATTTTCCTGTTAAGACTGGTATGAACTTTTCGACGGTGTACCGTTAGGATTTTCGCAACTATTTCGAGATGCGTCGCGGACAGGCGTTTCGAAGAGGCGACTTACTAGATTGATATGGGCTTTGCTGGAGTAATCGAATTCCGGGATGGTGTCGGTGAATTGCAAGAGGATCTCGTTATGCCTGGCCATATCCGTTGCAAGGATGCATCTGATGATCCCTTCGCGCACTATTCGATACGTTGCGTTATCCAAGGACGCCAATATGTTGCACTCGGGAGCCTCTAGAACGCGAAAGGCCACGGAGCAATGATGATTCTCGAGCGGCGAGATATCATTGTACCGGAGCGCCAACTCGGTACGAGCGTTTATTTGATAAATATTGTTGTATCCCGGGTGATCTAGATCGTGGCAGATGCAGGACACAATGAGTATAAAAACCTCAAGGTCGCCGATCCGTGACGGCAGATCCACTGCCCACACTATCGCGTACATCTACAAAACCAGAAGATTAATTGATCAAAGGTTCAAGGGTGAAACAGACTTTTCGAATTATTTGAAAAATAATCATTACGAGAATATATTAAATTGGTCATATTCGTGCATTAGCGTGCTCGGAAATGATGGTTTTAGATATCGTTTATAATTTCCTCAAGAAGCGTATGATATAAAGTCGACTCGTTAAGACGCGACGCGTCGCAACTGTGAAGAAACAGGTGGTTCATCCTTGGAAGCTAATTTCGTTCGTTTCTGAACGGTATTGATGCACGTAATGTGTACTTGCCATTTGCGCCACGCAGAAACAGTGCCTGAAGTTGTGAAATGGCACCTCGTTGTAGTTGTTGTAGACTTCGTAGAGGAAGTTCCTCAGGATTGGTAAAGGAATGTTGAACTTTTGAGGTAGGTCGAGCTCGACGAACATCGTCTGCAGCATCAACAGAAGCTCTTCGTCTTCCCACTGTCGCGCGTCGAACGCAGGCGAACGGAGCCACTCTCGAACACTCGTTGACACTGACACATCGCTGAAACACGATCGACGATATTAAAATAGGATTCATGGTTACGCGTGACAATTTATTCTTATTCAAACGGTCTCGGAAATAATCACTTCATTTACAATTGATCCAAGAAATATTTGAAAACCAAATATCAGATTTCCGAGAAATTGCCTACACTTGATGATTTCGTAAAAAAATGATACGACCATTTTGTATCCAATTTAAAATTAGGTGCCTCTAATTTCATAATCCGTTGTTTATTTTATTCTAAGATTTGTTTCGTGATGTAGGTTAAAGGACCATATTACTGTGGGGGTGCAAACTCCTGTGACTACATTAATTATACTTATTTTTAAAGCATAACGAATATTGAAGAAAAGGATATGTAACGGATTAACTGATTTTAATGGAAAATATTTAATAACTCTTTTTTCAATATTCGTTATGCTCCATTGTTACTGTCGAAAAGGGCGAACGTATACATATATAAAACACGAGCGGCCACAATGAGAAGTTGCGCTTTGAAAACGCTTCGGTACTGTTGAATTGCAGCCGAGCTTTTCTAGCCGAGTTGTTCGCCCCAACAATGGCGGCTGCGCGCACTGGTGAACAACGCCGGCGGAATAACTCGTGTTTTCTCATTTTTATCGCACCACACAATAAAATATTTAATATGCCACGAGGTAATATGAAATTATTAGCCGGAGATTTTATTTACACCGACGGGAAAAAACATTTTTGATTAAACGTAACGCGGATTACATTACGCGGTGGAAAACATCATGCGAAGTTAAATTAAATCCGCCGGAAAACGTGGGAAAGAGGATAGAACACGCAAGGGAAAAGAATTCATTTATTCTTGAATAATTACAAAATGTTCGAATTTCAATGCTGAATTCATACTTGACACAGAAATACGTAAATGCAAACAATTACTAGTCTGCAGATCTCTGTGCAAAATAAAAAAGTTCTACGCCAACTGCGCCAAGCGGGAAACAAAAATTTATTTTCATTCTGTGGTAGTATTTAATAAATAATAAGGATTTTAAAATTCTCCTCATGCATAAAATCTGCAGTCCAGCGACTACAATTTAACGAGATAATACGATTCGAGAAAAATTGTAAAAGCCAGTCACGCTGTTCTTCGCGTTTCGGTTCCGGGCGAAAAGTGAAATTCGCGTCGCCACGTTTTCGTGTTTTTCTCGAATGTCGCGCCATGCTAGCAACATTTGCATTACGTCCGGATCAATGTACTCGTACACGCTTTGGTATGCACAACACGTTCGCTCCAGTTTATTTGGCAGGTTTCAACAACGCAGAAATCAATTCGTTTGTGTTCTCACGCGCTGCTTCTTTTCCCCCGCGGAAAGGAAGCGTTCGCAAACAACGTTCGCGATTCGTTTTTCGAACACACCGGCGAGGAAGGACAAAAAAAAAACGCTTACGGCTTCAATGTCGTCATCTTAATTTTGTAGAATTACACGAAGAACACGCGTATTCTGTTTGTGATAATTCTGATGAACGTTTAAGGTATGAATTATTTAGAATCGTGAGGAAAGGGAAGTTAATCTACTTTAACGCGACTCGTAGGTGATGTTATAATTTGTCGATCGAGTTTCTCGAGTGAATACCTCGTTTGACAGATCGATTGTATCGGTGACCAATGCCTTCAAAGTTTGTTTTGACGATGGATATATTTACAGATGGGTAGTTAGTAAATAGAGAGGACCTATGCGAGGCCCTTCTCGATACTACTGTCATGTATACATTCACCCGAGATCGGTCAATTTTCTCATCAACAGTGGAGGTTTGTTGGTCTCCATTGCCAGTCTATAAATAGCTCGGAAATTTCCGACTGGAATCCTCTCGATCATTAAATGTTTAACATCAAATAGTAAAATTTAACGATAATATTAGCTATCGCAGTTATAGCAGCGATATTTGCATTAGCCGCTTACTCTGCGTAATCCATGATAAGCTGTAACCAGCTGGATTATTAAATGCTATTACCAATTGACGCAACATCGATTTCTCGCAGATAGATCGCGGTTTTTTAGGCGAAAATAGTCCGCATCGATTAAGTAAAAATGTATTTTACTTTTTCCGACGTTTTCATTGTTTTGGGTGTTGCCGATTCACTCGTGTCATAAATGCATAAAATCTGCAGTGTACTCATAACTCAAAGATAACTTGAAAATACATCTTTGCTTTAGGGTGCATCCTGCACCTCCGCTAGTTCTAACTTTTACAAATTGTTTGTTAGGCGGCAACAAGTTGTCTGACAAACTCCGTTTGTGTTCGGAGATGAATTTTCTTTGCAACAGTTGATTCGATTTGTCTTCAAATTTTTTGGACACGTTTCGACGGTTTTGGTCAGAAATGACACCGCTTTTTGCATGTGCAATTTTTTCAATTGAACTGCAAAGAGAATACAATGCTTGGTATATCACTTGTCAGACAACATCGTCCTCAATAATGCTTTATGTGCTTACATCGTCGGCATCGTCCAGTTATGGTTTTTACATTTTGGGGGTTGGCACGTTCAAAGTCCGATGTGGCTGGTAATAAACTTGGATTTAAAACAAGATTGTAGGTGATTAATTCCGAGGTGCACAAATTAATACACGCAATATTTTTCTCTAAAACAGCATTGCTTTGATAATATATATCGCTCTTATGAAGATCCATGTGCAATATTAATTCCATCATTCGTTAATTTTTATTAAGCACGTTAAATCAAGCGAGTGAGAATCTTTGTGTTTCATCTTCATTAAAACTCGCCAGGCTCGATGCCTGGTCGTACGAGTGAAAATTATGTGTGTTCACCAGGCGATCCATGCTGGTATTAAATTAATCTCTTTGGCAATGCATGCTGGGGATGTGAAGACAGCCCCCCCCCCCCCGCCATCATGACACCGACCTGCCTCTGAGCTGATTAGATCTCCCTTTACAGCGACGCAATATGATATTTTCATGTTTAATAACCGACTAGCTCGCAAAGTCGTGTATTGTTACAAAATCGATGTATTGTTACACATCATTCGAGCCGTGCCGGAATATCTGCAGCTCACGGAAAGATTAACTTGAAACACAATCGGTTCAAAGGTTTAATCTTCGTGCCAAGCGTGCTCGATTCACTATTCGTTCGTTTTCGCAATTATGCTTGCTCTTGGATCCTGTCATCCCTTTGAGTTTCACGCAAGACAGTTGGAAACGCAGAGTACCATGGAATTCTCTCGGCAGAGTATCTCACTCGTAACTAGACTGAGGATTTTTATGCAAAATCAAAATTGCCTAGATTAATCGCAACGTGTAAGAGTTACATGCACATCTATTTCTTTTCTGAATACTTTTAATTAGTCGAAAAATAATAAAGGAGAATTTTCGAATTTTACTATCTGTGTTTTCAAGGCATCAGAGTATATTTAGTATAAATAAAATGCGAGCCGATAATATTTATTTAATGTAATATTGCATACAGAAGTGAATCGTTTTACCGGGTGTTGGTACACAGGATAACATAAACGAATTCAAAATATCCGCTATCTTCTAAAGCGTTTCTGCCGAATTACTTTTCCATCAGCGATTCGCATACGTTAAAATTAAATTTCCTTGCCTGATCGAATTGCCCGACTCGCCTTGAAATTCCATTTACAAAAATCCCTCCAGCTACGAGCCTGATCAGCCGCGAAACGATTTCAAACGTACGTGCATATATCACAGAAATTCGCGGTCTAAGCGCACGAAAATTGCAGCAACCCAGCGCAATGCGTTTTAATAGAACCGTGTTGGAAGTTTTTATCGGTAGATCTTCGCCGGCGGAAAGTTTCACGCGAAATTTAATTTCGATACCAAACTTTTCAATGAAATGAAAACGATATGAAAAATCGTAAAACTTCGAAACTCGTAAAACATATGAAACTTTTGCTGTGAACAATTTTTTTTTTATAGAAAAAGTTCAACCTCATGACAGCTAAATTGCTTTGCTAGCACAGACACTTTTATCAAGATTCTTTACGAGCCAGCGACCCATCAAGAAAATTGAAATTTTTCGAAAATTTCCTGTTTCTTTAATATCTGCCAGCTGTCGTTGAAGATGCGGTCAAAGGGATGTCATGTGAAAGAGACACGTTCTCCGAGGAGTTCACCTTTACAGATTGTTAATTTCGCAGAAAATATTAAAGTTTTCTATTAAATGTATAAACAATTTACTATCCACATTTCTACAGAATTAAAAAATATTTAAATTATATACTAGGAAAAAAAACTCGCTCCGCAAAAGAAATTTTGTTATAATTACACCGTGGATTTTTATGCAAAATAAAAATTGAAACCAAATAGAGATTTCTTTCCTCTTTGAATCATTTTAATAAGTTGACAGTAGTCGATATTTATTTGAAGCGGACATATCTTTACCGTCTATTAATGCAAATTTTTCGTATTTCACTCTGCACGGATGCACAAATATTTTCAATTTATTGTGCGTTTTTACTGTGAGAACTGGAATCAAATCGACACTCGTGACTAAAAACAAACGTCTCCGCAAAAATCGGAATTGTCTTTTTCGGATAACACCATTTTCCGTTTTTATTGTTCGTTATGTTTTATTCATTCTACTGTAAGCGATGGCCACGCTCGCGGCGCGTAAGAATGTTTTTCTGTATTTTATACTTCAAGAAAAGTGGCTGGTTTTATGCCCGTCTTGAAAATAAGTTTTTCTTTTTACCGCGCCCCGGTAAAACCGCTATAACTTCGGCGAGAATCATTATTATTTATTCACACGAAAATTCCTGCACGTTCTACAGAAGTTGATAAATAAATCATTCATTGACATTCGCAGAAGGGCAAACACACTTTTCGACCGTTTCAAAAGCGTTAAAATACAGAGGTGGACGGTTCTTGTTTATCAACCGGACATTGAAAACGCCCCCGCGAACTAATATGCTTGAGAACGATTTCATTAAAGCGACCGATGCAATTTTATTAATCGCAATATCAGTCGAATAAAATTTGATTGCATGCGCGCAATTCCTCTTTGTCCGATCAATCGCGTGCACTCCCACAATTTTCCGTTCTCCCCTTCCCGCTGCGTGT
>JAQQRP010000659.1:0-10323 GCA_028454245.1 Halictus quadricinctus
ATTTTTAAACTTCCATATGCACCTCTAAAAGTTAATGAATTTCCTCAGAAGAAACATTGAATACCGCTACCATGGCAATCAACATATTAAACAATAAATTAAATACATACCTGGAAACATTTCAGCTTTTCCCGACCGAAGGAGTACGTAGCCAGCGCAGTACCCTCGAACCCATACCTGATATAACTCAGGTATGTGATCCACCTGAGGTACACGGGAATGGCGTCAAAGCTGACGAAGAAACCGGAGAACAGTAGGAACGGCACAGACATCACTGGCGCCAGGAACACACCATTTTGCACATTCATAGCCGCTCCAACGACCAGTCCAACCGACTGTGCGACGAATGAAATTAGCAAACACGTTCCCAAGAACATACTGAATCGCATCACGTCTGCTGGCTGACTTGTCATGAAGTACACGATCGTGACGTATAACACGCAAAATATTGCCTGCAAAATAATACCACACCGTTAACATTTTGCTGACCTCGTTTCCCGGATTTTCTCAGACTTTGTTCCAGCCTCAAATTTTGCTCTAGATTAAAAGTTTGTGCCAGCTTTAAATGTTATTCTGGATTCAAAGTTTGTTCTTTTTTAAACTCTGTTCTCACCTGGAACGGTATGTCGGACACAGTGATCGCCAGGTAATAAGACTTCAGCGAGTACCATCTATTGAAGTTCTCCTTCAGCAGCACCGGCAGCTCCAGTGGGACTATAAGGAACAGAATAATTAAACTCACAATCAGATCAAAAGCACAAAAAAAGATGAACGTGAAGAATAATCCCAAAGAAAAACTTACAAGACAGAATCGTGATGGTCATAGACGTGTACATGAGGAACAACATGTTGAAGAAGAGGAACCCAAGGTTGCTAAGTACTTTAGCGCCATCATTACCGATGTCATAGTACAACGCACCGATCAGGAGTCCTACCAGTATGTGAGCAAACAGTCGAAGGTACATGAGCGTCTGAAAAGAGAGGTTTACATCAATCCATCATCGAAACAAGGCAGAAGACCTTCGTACAGGCCCTTAAATCCTTAAAATTTAATTTACTGAATTATGAAACTCACCCAATCCCTGCGACTGAAGAGCAAAGTCCTCTTCAAGACGATCCAGAACTGCTGGTACTCTGACGTCGGATATCTTTCCGGAGTCGTTCCAGTGATGGAGTCGTCAAGCAAAGCTGCTTCCGCGTTGTCTTTCTTGTCCACGTCCACGGGAATCACGACCTCAACTGCGTAAAGTTGCAATCAATGTATCAAGCTAATAATTTGCAAATACTAATTTCTTTGTTTCGTTCCAGGTACCTTGCTTCGCGATATCGTTGTTCGCAAACGTAGGAATGAGGCTCCGGCTGTTCGTCATTTTAGAATTGTTCTCCTGAAACTTCTCCTCCAAGTTCTTCACGTCGTTCTTGTCTTTCGACTCCGCATTCTCTGCAGCAGCATTATCTTTTTGGAACGCCTCGGTGGGCTCGTTGTTCAACGGCTCGGGTTTGCTTTCAGGAAACGGGTGACCTTCTCTTATGTCGAACTTGCCGTTTTGGATTGCGTTCACCAGGCTCTTTATGTTGTCCCCATACTCTCCGCAGGATACTTCGATAACTGTGGATAGAGTTACCGGAGAGATCAGTATCGTCTTGCATGCCGTATAGCGGCGGGCGTACTGTCCTTTCAAGAAGGTTGTTTGAAAATGAAGGAAGTTAGAAGCTTTCAGCGACTGCATTTCTATCGAAATCATTTATCGCTCATCTGTATTTCATCGAGAAGCATTTTTATTAATTTATGAGAAGACCTGTGCTTTTGAATAGCACTTTGTTGGAGACATTTCTTCAGGTCTCAAAGTCTCCAATTTTATATTAACCCCTTGCACCTTGAACTGTGTTAACTCAAAGACCAAAAACTTCTTCCGACCATATTTCCATTTTGGAAACCTGAAACGAATAGGGTATCGGTTTTCGACTCACTGAAGGAGGCTGGGTTGTGGTAGCTCGGGCAGTTCAGGTTTATATTTCGAAGGAAGGGCACCAGCTGTGACGTAGACCCTTGGTAGACGCACTGTCCCTCTGCCAGCGTGTACAGAGCATCGAACATTTCGAAGAGCCTGGCACTGGGCTGATGAATAGTGCAGATTATTGTCCTTCCTCCTCGAGCCAGAGTCTTCAGCAGAGAGATGCATTGGAAACAGGATGACGAGTCCAGACCGCTGAAAATGAATTAAACATTAATAAGCCAGCTGTAATTTTCGCATCGAATTCTTCTTGCTCTCTACAACGCTTTCTACAGGGTAGAGAAAAGAAATAATGAACGAGTGTGTAAACACAGGCCTCGATCACTGGTTTTGCTCGCACTGTTTCCTTCAACGTTATCGCGACATAGTGGCACAACGATAGCTTGAAGAACCGGTTATGCGTGTCTTGAAAAGCGTCAGCCTTATTTGGTTCGGGGAGGTCAGCCAGAAAACTCATCGAAATTCGGGCTTACGAAGACAAGCAGCGACCTTGTATCGCAGAATCTTCGGAAGAAGCATACTTCGAGAATCTGCACGTTGGATCTGCACTTTCTCCTACGTGCCCCCCCACCCCTCATCAATTATCTGTTTACAAGAATCGCATGGGACTGGATCGTTTCAAATCGCAGAATCCGACGAGTCATGGTGAACTTTCCGAGAGAGTGGAAGAACTTGAAGAACGATTATTTACTGACACTGACCGTGTCTGAGTTATATAAAAGCCTGACGGGTTTCTCCGGCGCCAGTGAAAGTAAATGCAAATATCGGGGGGAAAGAAATGGCCGCGGCGCGCCGAGAACGTCGAATCGTATTCGGTGCAGGCTTTTACGGATTTTAAATCGATTTGCAAAATTTGCAAAGCGGTTGCAACACTTGTTTTCGCTCGGCTCCGTGGAGAGTCGACGATACCCAGTTCTGGGAATTTCAAATTCTTTTTGCAAAGTTTGCAGAGTTTTCGCGAAGCTTGTTCTCGCTCGGTTTCGTTCCGTTGCGCCACGGTGCATGGCAGCGTGCATAAGCCGTAGCGGAACCACCTGTTGAATCGCTTTCTTCAGGTGCGTCGAGCTAAAATTACGACTTGCGACCGCTGATCGGCTCAGTCGATTTTTCCGCGAGTGGGGATCACGCGTGGTTGCACAACGGAATCAAAATTTGAGCGCAGGGACGCGTCAGGAGACTCGAGGGCCCCTGGGGCAGATCACATCGGCAGACCGCAGGTTTTATGAAAAAAACTGAAATTTGAAACCGTACAAAAGTGGCGAGAGATTTTTCACAGAAATGATAAATCTGATAAATTGTTTACAGTTTTCTCACCTGGTGGGTTCATCGAAGAACATGATGGGTGGGTTGTTGACCAATTCGAGAGCAATGGAGAGCCTCTTCTTCTGTCCACCGCTGAGGTTCGAGGTCATCGTATGAACATGCTCCGAGAGACCTAGAGTCTCAAGGATTTCCTGGATCTAAAAGAAACGCAGCAATGGAACATTCCGTTAGCGAGTCCACACACACAGTTTCCCTTTCATGGCTGAACAGAAGTTTTTCTAGAAGAACGGCCGTGAGCCTGTTGTCCACAGAAAACCAGACAAGAAACTTAATGCGAACGTACCACTTCCTCTTTCTCCGGTTTGCTAATGTGCGTGCCGAGTTTAAGGTTCGAGGCGACCTTCATCGCCTCGGCCACCGTTAGGTTCGCGTGGAGCTGATTATCCTGCATGATGTAGCACGAGAGCTTTCTGAAGGCACTAAGGTTCCTCTCGTGGCCATTCATCGTGATGCTGCCTTCCACGCCTGACCACCTGAATCAATCATTGATACTCTTGAATCCACCCAAATGAATTATTTCATAGTTATGTTATTACTTGGTTCTGATCACTCTATTTGCGATAGCTTGATGATGGCCGAATTTTTGCGTGCGCGCTTTTTGTGGAACAGAATTGTAAGATGCTCAGGAAATGATTATTTACATTATATTATGCATTTATATTTCGTCACAATTTTTCACAGATCAAACGAATAATTCAAGCAATTTCCAATTCTATTAGAAAATTAATTAATGGACTTGCAGAAACGTTTACAAATATTTTTTAACGATTTTAGACCAGGATCACACCTTGAAAATTGCTCTTTTCAAACCGTGAGTATCATCATTTTTAAACGTTTGCAGAATATGGATAATTCAGAATCGACATGGTTAGAATTTAAAAATGTGTTTTAATCATTTTAATCATTTTGTAGGTACGTTTAATGTCTGAGGATGTTGGATGCGATGAAACAGTTTCATCTAAAAGCAACATTAAACGATAATTTTCGAGCATTTTACCATTTTGCCCGGCAGGTTATCGTATAGTCATTCGACGCACTCGTGACGTCAAAATCCGAAACGGAAGAGACACCGTCGCGCAAAATGGCGACCGGAGCCGGCACAATGCCGTCTATTATGCTCCTTGTGCATGGAAAATTTCATTCTCAGGCCGATTTCTTTTTCGTTCCGAGCGATGTCGCAAGAAAACGAATAATTGTTGCAGTCTTTCTACTTCCTCCGTCGCACAGCGACGATCGAGTTCGTTTAGAAAGTCTAGGCAACCACGTGTAGTCAAAAAGCAGTTTCGAAAGGATTACGTAACGACGATTCACGAAGAAAGCGAAATCACCGGGAAGAAAGTGAAATCGCGGAGCGCACGGTCGTTTTGAGAATCGATGGGGCAAGGTGACCGGAAATTGGAAATATTTTGCAAACATGGTCGATGCTCGGGCGATTAGCGAGGCAGAATCACATATTCAAAGTTGTTAAACTAGCGCAAGCGCAGTGACTCACTTGTATCCGGTCAGAATGTTCAAAAGCGTGGACTTTCCCGCGCCGGATGGCCCCATGATGGCTGTCAGCTCGCCTGATCGCAGGCGGCCGCTGACGGACTTCAGGATTGTCTTCGCATCTGAAAAATAAAATCATTGTATCATTTTATTTGCCGAAAAAATGCTTAAAATTGATTTTATCAAATTAGAAAACCAGAATGCCCCCCCTAAACGTGGGTCTCGAGCAGCCAACCTCGACCATAATACTCGAGAACTATAGTAATTCGAGGATCATACCGAGCTAATGGCTGTGAAATTAGAATTTGTTTAAAAAATCTTAAAAAGTCCTCGTAAGGAGTTGAATCATGTAGATAGAAAGTTTGGTCTGGGTCAAAACTGACCTAAGATTATTACAAATTATTAGGCTTATTATAGTGCTGTTTCCTTTGTCTGTTCGAAGGGTTAACACCTTCGATAGATTGGCTATTGTAATTTATTTTAAACAGTCTTCGACTATCGCTACTGTTAGACCAATAAACAGGCTGAAAACTCGAAATGTTGCTTAACAATTGTCATTGGTGGGTAGCGAGACAATAAAGTCTTCGATTGTAACTGACCTTCTATCGATAAATATGATTTATGATTCTAGACGTATGACCCTGGGACGAAGGAGCAATTAAAGATTATTCTATAATTACGCTTGAATAAAAGTGATAAATCTGTGTGATGGGACACATTCCCTGCTGCACAATTAGTATGATCCACAAGCGTTGTACAATAACGACGTGAAACATCAATTAATTCACAGAGTCATTAGTACTAGGACAAATTTTATTTACGTAGAAATTACAAGGGTTACGTCACAAGCATTAGTGGACAACGGATTTTATGACAAAAATGAGGTATAATAATGCTACGATATTTAAAATGTTGCTACTCTAATTTAAAAATAATTAATATAGGCACAGTAATTGGTTCCTTATTCTATATTAAACATATTAAGAAAATAAATTTCTGTTTCACTCCAATTTGTTGCAATTCAGGCAGAAAATTTTTATCTTGCATGCGGATTGTTGACTACAATTCCTACATTCTCCAGAAAGCAATTCTCAGCAAAAATTAAAAAACAATTAAAATTAATCGGAGATTACCCGATATATTCGCCGATTTGAACAGAGAATTTTCGCGATCGACTCGCGCGCATTCGCGGATCTATGGGGACGTGATCGAGCGGTTTCTGACCTTCTCCGACTATAGTAATTATGTACGTCGATCCGAGGATTATTCCGTCGCACGACAAACAAACACGACGAAAAAGCGTGGCAGGGGATCGATGGAAAAACGCAACCGGGAGATCGCAGGGTTATCGAAGCTCAGTTTTTCGCGGACGAACAAGAACAAAGGAAAATTTGAATCGCAGAAAGAACACAACACGCGCGATACTCCTCTACCTACATTGCGAGTCACACTTTGTCCCCAGGAGCGGATGTCGCCGAACTACGTCGGGTAAGGGGCCCAATTACTGTGGGGGCGCCAATCACAGTGCCTATATTAATTATTCTTACTTTTAAAGCATAATCGATATTACATTTTTTCATTAAAATCAGTTAATATGTTATATATCTCTTTTTTAATATTCATTTACAATTAATACAGACACAGTGATTGACACTACCACAGTAACTGAGTCTCTTGACCTATTAAAAATATATTTTAAAAAATGGCTAAAAATTTCAAATGGCCGAAACATTTACGTTTGATGAATTCATGGTGAAAATGAGTTGAGTAAGGGACCCAATTACGGTATCCATATTAATTATACTTATTTTCAAAGCATAACGAATATCAAAGAAGAGATATTAAATTTTTTTCTATTAAAATCAGTTAATATGTTATATATCTCTTTTTTAATATTCTTTGTGCTTCGAAAAGAAGTATAATTAAGACAGGCACAGTGGTTGGCACCCCCACAGTAATTGGGTCCTAGTCGCGAAATTACGAATTGAATTCTGTTTTCGATTCACATAGTTTGTGACATTTATTAGATTACCGTGCGACTGTTGCGGCGGCTCGGTTCGAGTCTAGCAATATAAATAATTGATGATTCGTGTTACGTCACGTGGTAAGCGTCAAGCATTGCGTGACATAGAATTGTGTGTGTGTTTTTTTTTATCGCCACATACGCGACATAGTTATCTAGTCTGATGCCAGGAAACTCGAGTGTTTCAGAAACTTCGAAAAATTACGACTGTAACGATTAGGTCTGCCGGAAACCGCTTCCTGATTGCCTGTTTTTACCGGCAACGTGCACGCCGGGAAAGGTCATAAATATCTGCTGCCGTGCTTCGGGTTCTTTACACTGTAAAAGTTTTAGCGTGTTGGCAGAAGTAAAATAGTCAAAGTGTATCACTATGAGAACAGTTATAAATATTTGCATACTGTGCGTTCTTTACACTGGGGACAATCGTGTCCGAACGTATGTCTGTGTTGGCCTTGCATTATGAAAATTAAACGTGAACACGAGTCTGTTGACGCAGATGCCAAGGTGCTATCGTGACATATACTCCGAATCCTAGTAAAAACATAGTGAAGAAAAATTGATGGCACGTGAATAGCGAAGAAACGTTGTTTGTGATTAGCAAAACTGTTTCCATGCGAACACACGTGGACTATTGATGTCCCCCAAAAATTCCATTACAATAATCGCAGACTTTTGTGCAAAATATACAGAAAAATATACGAAATATGAAAAGTAAAAATATACAAACAGGAATATACTTTAATGTTGAAAATTGCATAGCCTTAATTCTTTTAGGATATCCCAAAAATGTGTTCCCGAGGTCATTTCAAGTAACTTTTCCCTTTGCGAAAATCTTCTCCCAGGCTTCGTTAAGGAGTTATCAACGAAAAACACGGACCAACCAGAGCGCGGCTACAGCAGACGGACTCGAGCTCGGCCAACGGCAACACCACGCGCTCAGCGCTCCACGCCCACCTGTCACGCCCACCTAGTAGCCGCGCTCTGATTGGTCCGCGTTTTTCGTTAATAACTCCTTAACAAGGCCACGGAGAACGTTTTCGCAAAGGAAAAAGTTGTTTCAAATCTCCTCAGGAATCACCCTTTTCAAGGAAATACATTTTTAGGTCACCCTGTAGATCCGCGGTGTTCGCAGCTATTTCAATACCGAGGGAATTTAATATCGAGCGGAGATTAGCCTATTCTATCGCTGTTTAGCTGACGCCAGACTAAAAAAAGCAAAAATTGTACCGCGACGACAGGCCGTTCGACCGGAAACGACGCTCGTCGCTGACTTATTTCGTGTCCCAGTTAACGGAGACAGAGTTCACGCACCTCATTTCCTTTCACATTCGCGACAGAGTTCGCGCGCCGAGTATTTCAGCGGCGAGAGATCGGCGTGAATTGAATTTC
Source organism: Halictus quadricinctus (assembly GCA_028454245.1). NCBI lineage: Eukaryota > Metazoa > Arthropoda > Insecta > Hymenoptera > Halictidae > Halictus > Halictus quadricinctus. The sequence continues at coordinate 8,239 of JAQQRP010000659.1, forward strand.
GAAGGCCCGGGCTGGTAGCGTTTCACGCATGGAATCGAGGCAATTATAATTATCGGGTCTGATGGAATGTCCTGGTGTCGATGACGTCGGCTCCCCTGGTTCGCAGTACTCGGGGCACAGTTTGCCCTCTGGTGCATTGACGGTGCCACACCTATTTAAGACACTTTAATAGAAAAGGATCAGACAGTGCAACTGTCTCCTTCCCTTGACGTCACAAGCCCCGAAACAACGTTGCCCCTAGGTCAATGCAGGGCACAATGCAGGCTAAAGAGCACTGATGTAGGTGGTCAACTAACTGACAAACCCTAATTGCCGGTCTGAAATTGTTAGGTTGGACGCTTCTTTTGTCGACCGATGAAGGAGTTCGACACTTTGACACTCTCATGACTAGACGGATTTCTAAACAAAATTGTACAGACAATTACCGATAACAATGAACAGGGGCCAATTTTTTTAAAGTTACACTGATTAGAACTTCCTTCTTCATCATCTCTTAGAAGAAGAAGCGGATGTTTATGTAAAATACAAATTTTCTACCTGAATTGCAACAAACTGGAGTGGAATAGACTTTTATTTTGTTACTTAATATGTTTAACAGGTTGAAAAATAACGTGACAGTATTTTTAAATTCTTAAATTACGGTCACCGAGTCATTTCTGATATTTCGCTATTTCTTTCGATATAAGGCGACGGCTCGGAACCGGCTTTCGTCGTATTTCGGACGAAGAGGGGACAGAGATATTCTTATTTCAGAAGAAAAAGCGGACTCCCGGCATAGCATACCGGAGCGATAATTAACAAAAACAAATTCGAATTGTATTTCTGTTGCAAGGAAATTAATAATACAATGTCTACTCGATAGTTGTCCAAAACACGGGTCTGTTCAGGGACAATTATCGGGTAGATGCTACTCTTTGATAAACTGCCGAACGTAGAAAATGCCTCGGTCGTCGAGGAGTGTAAACATATGATACGAGTGTATCGGTGTGAGACCAGGATACCACTACTAATCCAATAAAATAATTTTCTAGGTTTTCATTATGTTCGTGACCCCTCACCAGGTATACCCCACGGTAGCGGGGTGAGTTCTGGGACAATTCAAGGCTAGATACTTCGGACATTTATCGAGTGGAGACGGTATTTCGTGGATTCGTGGAGACTAGGTTTGTTTACTATCTCGTAAACAGAGCCCGAGGTGAGAGAGCATTGTTCCCCGGAAAGAGCGGTAAAGCCGTCGCCGATGATTTATAAGCGACGTCGTACGACTTCAGGCTAAAGAACTCTAATCGTGCCAACCACCTCGCACGCGCCTCGGATCAGTGAACCTTCGCCGAGAAAACACCTTCGAACGACAAAATTAGCTAAAATCTCTATCAACGGGATCTCAAGAAGATCCAAGAAGCAAACCATTCTGGCATTTCCTGCGGCGGTGTCTCGGGGCAAAACGAAGAAGCTTTATCTCGTGTCCAGCGCGTCCGAGTCCGTTCAGATAAGCGGGAACAAAGCCCGGTCTTCTCGGATTATCTGTAACCTTTTTTCTTTCTCGTAAAACAAACATGAACCGACCGAGTCCGCGGCGCGCAGCAAAGCGTTTTCCATCGAGTTCTTTGGAAATCATGATGGCCGCAACCGGTCTTACAAAATCTCGGTCAGTAATTCCATTCGCCGTAGCGGCTCGTCTACGCTCCACAAACTGCGTAGAAAGCGTTCCCTTAGAGGATTACGATGGAACGGTGCATCGTGATCGAGAAATGATCCTTCTGGTTGCGCTAAATGAAAATTTGAAAGCGTAGGTCCGTTGCGAAAGCCGAATTAAAAGTAAACGGGGCTCGGAGGCTGTCTTCGATTCTTGAAATTGCTATGCCTTCATCGCAAACGCAGTGTCTACTCGATGTATGTCCGAAACGCGGGTCTAGCCAGGGACATATATCGGACAGGAGATACTTACTACTCTTCATGACCACTCACTCTACTACTTCTTCTTCTTCATCCGAAATAGGACGAAAGCCGGTCCCGAGCCATCGCCTTATATCGAAAGAAAACTGAAATGTCGGCGTGGGTCAGAAATGACTCCGGCATAGAACT
>JAQQRP010000660.1:0-10322 GCA_028454245.1 Halictus quadricinctus
AGAGAGAGAGAGAGAGAGAGAGAAAGAGAGGGCTAGAAGCTGGAAGTCTCCGAACCCGGGGTATTTCTTTGTTCAGCAGGTTCTTTCCGTCGGAACGCTGAAGTCAATCGACGCGGATACGCTTGGCCCCAGTATCGACGACACGTAAAATATTTATTGAACGGGGACGGCAAACAAGGAAACGGAAATTGGAGAGGAAATAGACGGAGCCCTTCGGTGGACGCTCGGCTCACGACACGACGCCACGCGAGGCAACGGGGGGAAGATCAAAAGACACGTTCTGTAAACTCTTCCCTTCTCGATGGCTGTCAACGGCCTCGTAAATTAGAGGAAAGAGTGAAATTTACCTACGCGGAATTTCCAATCGGTTCCCCAGCGTCGATCAAGAATGTTTACGCCCGCGCGCATATCGCTCTAGATCTTTTGCTTTTTTGACCCTCGGATGTCTCTCGAGTCTCTTGCGATGTTGACATCGACTACTTCCAAACCCTCTCGCATGCTGGAAAGCTCAATAAAACGGCAAAAAGAAAGAAAAATCATCAACTTCCAGAGAGTCATCGCAACGGGGTCAATCTTCAAATCCACGGTGTGTTCATCCATGAAAAGCGCCAACGTTTTCATTCACGTTTCTCTAAAAAAAAAATCTTTTAAAAAACGTATGAATTTTCTAGGACAAAATGAATGACGGGCAACAGAAGTGGAGGTTTCGAGCTTTGAAATGAGTCGTTTATGGTTGTACGATCCTTTCCCACGAAGTTGTGACGATTTAAGTATCAAAATTATTCGAAAATCGACGCTCGGTGTTCGAGTACTTGTCGGAGCCTAATCGAATGGGACACCACCGTCGCTGGTGAAATCCACGGTGCACGGTGACCGGGTTCACGGCCGCCTAACATTTCGCAGCCATAAGTCACCGGGGACGCGGTCGCAGTTTGCTGTAAATCGATTTCATTTTAATTTCTCCCTACCGTTCGCCGGGAGTGTTCGCACAATATACACGAACTATTGCGTGGGCGGTAACTAATGACTCGGCTGCGAACCAGCCGGTATCCTGTGTTCTTTTCTTCGTGCGTTTTTTTCTCCCGTTAGACCGTAATTTATTAAAAATGCCGTATGATGTCTGGGGTTATGTGACGGGGTCAGAGCGCGTACGCGTGGGCTGCGTTGCTCCGCTATGCTCCGTTATGCTCCCGTGACATTTTCAAATTACGCCAACTCTCGACACCAGGATCTACGACACGTGGTTCATCGATGCAGTAAATCGGCCTCCCGGAAAAATTGCGTGTAATCGGCCACAATTTCCGCACACCTACTCGTGGGAACCTAATCTACAGGACTTTGGTAGTTTGTTAATTGGGGGATGGACTAATTTGTACCTGGAGCTTAGGATGCGGGTCTGGCCGAGCATAGTTCTTAGGATATAGGTGGAACTTCACCCTTAAACCGTATAGGGATGTTATCCGTGTCTGGACGATTTCGTACGATTTGTAAATTCTTTTTAAAAATTATAGATTCTAAAAATTAAAAAGAGGCCTGCACGACCGCTCAGGTCACCGACCTTGGCAAACCCAACTTCGCCTCAGAAACGAAGACACTGCTACGGAAACGAAGCAGCGAAGGAATAAATCCATTCCGTAATCCTCTTACAAATTTTTCTCCGGTTGCCGCAATTCCCTTATAAAATGGAACTGCTCCGTCTCGTTCTGATTCGTCCCAGACAGCATTTTCTAGTAGTCCGGGATTTGATTTATCATTGTGTATTTCGAAAAAAAAGCGATTCCGCTAGTCAGATCGCCGAATTGTTACGTAAGTCGCCTTTTGAAAAATCCCGTGGAAAGGACGCTGAATTCTCTGAAAACAATTTGGAACTTTTGCAATACACCCAACTCTTTATTTTCACTGTTTGAATATCGACGATTTCTCGAGACTCGGAAATTCGGCGTTCGAACGCTCAGCGGATCCGCTCTGTCTACACGCGTATCTTTCATTTTGGATCGTGTTATTTCACGAGATTCACGATTTCTGCGAAAAAGAAGAGTTTGACGTACTCGATGTATTATGTGCAGAGTGCAATCTTCACCGTTCGTTTCCACGGTATTATTCAGAATTAGTAAAACCGCATTTTTCTGCGTTCCATGGAACCCTTTCACGGAGAAATCGCATTTCTCCCCGCGGAACCATAGAGCCGTAGGAGTCGAGCTCTTTGCGAGAGAGTGTGTTCTTATTCCGCTGCCACTATGTATTTTTGCGTTCGTTCGGGGCTCGTGTGAGTGATAATACGTGTAACAGGCTGGTTGTGTAAATTCTTCGCGTTATTTCACGTATACGCTCTGCCGGAGATCGTCCTAGATGAAGTTCTATTTACTCTTTCAACAGTGCTACCCCTTTCGGGTCATTTCTGGCCCATTCACGTTCTCGTTTCTATAACACCATCGTGATTGCGTATGATTTCTCCAGGAAAATACAAGAGAGTTATTATTCTTAACGTCTCCTCGTTTCGAAAACGGCACACGTATAAATTTTCTGCTATTTTTAGTGCGTTGCCGTTAACGGGATCTCACTCGATTATTATTTAGTAGCAGTTTTAGTAACGGTGATGTAAGAAATATGTGAAATCAAAGTGAACGGTATTGCACACAATTTTATTTTCCATAAAGGCAAAGTCCGCCGATAAAGGCTTGGAGGAAAATAGCAGAGAAAATTCCTACCGATCCAACGTCTATTATAAACTAATGCAAAATCTTGGGGGGAAACTTGCTGCTGTAAATTGAGCATCTATTAAAAAAACGATGACAATGGGAGAAGAAGTACGGAGAATTGCGATACAAAATGGTCTGGCGAGGTCGTTCCTTAAGACGCCGGACCGAGGACGGAAATTACAGGACACTTAGGGGAAAGAGAATAGGATGAAGATTTTTCCTCTGAATCACGTTCCCGTTACCGTTCCGTGTACCGGCCGGATTGTTTGCGATCACGTTCCTGCTGCAGCCCGAAACAGTTGCGGGTGGTTGAATAATCCCGTCACGTGGAAACTCGCCGGCGACGAGCTATTATTATTTTTCTGTTACGTAAGCCTAAAATCGTCATTCGGCGAGGATCCCTGACAATTTGACCACGGCGATCGGCCGACTGTGCCGCAAATGAACCGACAAACGCTTCCTTCTTGCACGGTTCACTCTTCCAAGTGGCCAATCAAAGTGTCGAATTAGTGTTGGATGTTTAAGAATTAATGTTGGATGTTCGAACGAGGGAATCGAATTTTTGTTTAATTGAAATTCGTCGAGACTAGGCGAAACTTCGACGAAGGAAATAGTTGAGCGCGGTTCACCGGTCCTGATAAGGGAAACACGTTTATCCATTCCTCCGATCGATAGTTTCCAGCAGACCGAGTTCCTACAAGACTGTTTCCTACCTCGACGACCTCTCAAATCGATCATATCGGACGTTCCAGATCGCTCGAGCGTGTGTCCGAGACGCAATTGCATAGCACTGTACTCTGTCGGATCACTGATCGCTGCTTCGATCGATTCGCCACTTGCCGAAACCGTTTAACCATTTTTCCAACCCCTTTTTCACCCCTTTTTCACCCCTATTCGATCGCAGTAATGTAATAGCGACAAAACTCGATCCTGAGAAAGTAGAAAATAAAATACTACGGAATCAGAATTTTTTGAAATTATCTCGAAACTATTTAACGAGGAATTGTTGACTTAATTGTTGCTGGTTCAACCCCTTCTCGTCAGGGCGATGAAAAATGAAGGGAAAGAAAGATACAAACCAGAGGAGCCTTTCGAAAAGGCATTTATGTATGCCGAGAACGCGGCGATTAGAAACATTTTCAGAGTATCTCGTTAGCATCTCCTGAAATATTAATTGTACGCGCGTTAATATGCAAAATGGATGTTCCAGCAAATTAATCACGATGTACCAATTGTTCGGAGGTATTTGTTCGCCGGTCACGAATATTTCCGATCGCGAATTGTAAATCGATCGGGAGACATTTCTGCCAGAAATCGTGCGAAAACATTTAGCCATTTTACGCCAAGAACTTACACTCATTCAAGAGCTTACTGTTTTAATGGTCCTTTTCTCACCCGTTCAAAATATGTTTCTGTAACACTAAATTTCCAATTTTTGAAAAATTTCGACATTTATGCAAACATTTAACCTTCGACTTGGTAAATGATTAAACTAAGAAATACATTTTCATCCCGTACAATGGAAATGTTGGAAATATTTGATTTTGCATGAAAATCCACAGTTATCGAATGATTTGCAAATAATTATATGTTTCGCACTGCAAAATTTCGCAGCTTTCAAAGCGAAAAGACACAGGATACAGAAGCTACGGACGGGAAGAGCAAGTGGCCAGCTAACAAGGAAAAGACAAACCAAGTAAATTAACTAACAAAAGCAGCCGAGCGACGTCGCGACGGCGCGTGAAAGGGGAGCCACGTGGGCGGGACGGGACCGGCTCTCATCAATTATGAATTATGGCACTTGTACGTAGAAGACGATAGGCGCCGGCCGGTAGCACCGAAGCCTCGCACCTCGTCCGAGGAAACCGATTTTAAAATTATTCTCCCAAAATCGTCAACTGCTTAAAAAATTATAATGAAAATATGGCACACGATGCAAGCGACAGTATTCTATTTCTTATTCTGTTAATAATATTATCGAACTGCGGATCATTATGCACAGTAAAAATATTCTGAAGAAATAAAAATGTCAGCAAATCGACATCTTCAATTTCTTTAACGTGTCAAATATCACCTGATTTTTGTCATAAACCTGCGATCCAATTATTACCGTATGTTACTTCTGTTTTAAAAATGTAAGAATACCATAAATGCCAAAAAATTCGAATAAAACTGAATGCATAGAAATTCGTATAAAAATCAATGCACAAAAATTCGCCTAAAATAAACACATCAAAATTCGTATAAAGATAAATGCGTAAAAAAGCTCCAGCCACGAAAATATGAACTCCAATTATAGAACCTAGTGCAGGTTCAATTTGAAATGATATTTTAATGACTTCTTCTGCCAAACGAAGCATTATATATTAATACTCATAGTTAATACTCATACTCAAAATTGATCGAAATATTGTCGGTATCTCTGTGACTCCGTTGAGCAATATTCTTCGCGGAACTATGAAGGATAGCGAAGAAGTGAATGTCCATCTCCGTCCCGCGATCTCGTAAGTCACGGATCGAATTTATCGGGGTAATTCGACACGTCACCGCGGCATTCAGCAATCTCGAGCTCTCGATCACTTACGAATCATTGAACATTGTTCCCGGAAAAACCACCCTCTTTACATCAGTGACACGGGGGAAGAACGAGGCCGAGATATTACGTTCCATTTATCCGTTCGCGATGATTTAGCAACTCCTAAAGGAGCCGCTCCTTTTCTTGCCGACTTTGTCAACTCCTAACCTACCCATTGCCAATAAAACCATTCTCTATTATGTTCCTTGAAACGTTTTGTAGCATATTTTAAAGTTACAAGACCGACTCTGCTCCGCTTTGATCCACTAAATTAAGCCTTACAAAATATTATTCTTCGACAAAATATAAAATTCTATGGGAATTATTTGTAGCATTTGTTCTCGCACATATGGTAAGGGGCCCAATTACTGTGAGTCTAACAGGAAAGAAATGGAATATCTCTTTTTGAATATTCAATATGCTTCAAAAATAAGTATAATTAATATAAGCACAGGTACCCCCACAGTTATTGTTCCCTTAACCTAGTTAAAGGTAGTATAAACAAATAAAGAGCATCTCGAAATTGTATTATAAATGCACGAAACTCGAAAAGTTTGCTCATCGGAACTGGAGAGATCGTTAACGAGGATGAAACAACGAAGAATTGGAAATTCGATTGAAAATTTGTTGCACCGTGAGAAAAAAACCGACGACCGTGCATAAAGCATTCCGAACTCCATCGAGGATGAGGAAAATCGCGCCACAAATTTCCCTGGGAAAAATCCCGTGGATCGATCGGATCGCGTTATTCCTAAAAGACAGCCGAGATTTAAAGTTCGACGGGACGACGATAAAGATTGCGATCGAGCGTCGCAATAAATTCCGTTTCGCTCGGTGCGCCTCGGACCTTCGTTTTCCAAAGATTCTCCCTCCCCGGTGATTTAAGCGCCGATGGTTTCATAACCTGGTCACACCGGGATGTATTTACGCGTCTATCCTGGGACACGCTATTTCGATTGCTTCTCCCAATGGGAGATTATCTTCATGCATCATTTCTTTACCCGTCAAAGAATTTCATCCGTGCACCTTTCAATCCGACCCTTGAAAACGTTGAATTAATTTTTTTTATTCATTTATTTAATGTTGCTTCAACATCAAAGGACATTAGCAACACGGTACATTTTCTTACAATATTTTATACATATTTGTATCCTTGATAACTTAGCATTTTTCGTTTAATATTTTTTGCATTCTATTATTAGATGATTTATGTTAACTGGTACTTTACATATATCGCAGATCGCGTTTTCTTTCTTATATAACAAAAATGAATGGGTTACTTCTGAGTGCCCAATTCTGATTCTAGAAATTGAAGTTTGAATTTGACGATCTACTGGACTTGGACATTTTTGCCACTCAAGATCCGCTCCTTCGTTGGATAACATCACAATTCCTTCTTTCATTATTTATTTCCCTTTTCAAGAATTTAATCCTTTCACCTCTTCATACAAATCTCAAACACATTGGATTTCTAATTACATTCCGATACAAGACGACGCTTTCCATTTCGAAATAAGAAAATTCGTCCGAAATACGACGAAAGCCGGTCCCGAGCCGTCGCCTTATATCGGAGGAAAACTGTAGCGAAATATCGGAGTGGTGAGGAACTAAAAAATTGTGGACTATTCTAAACAAGCTCAGTACGCTAATAACAGTTTTCTATTGGATTTTCCACGCCCGTTGACCTTTTCGCGTAGAATTCTACCGAACGACGAAGGATGTGGCCGAAGGTGTGGCTGAACGAGAAAAAAAAAGGCTTTTGAAAGAGGATAGAGCGATGGATGGACGATAGCGAGCGACAGAGAAAGTATGTACAACGGCGTGCACGCATCTCCGGTTCAGCCTGTATTCGATCGACCTCTTAATTGCTGCTTAAATTATCCTCCATTAGGAAAATCAGGAGTATTGCATGCAAGCCGCACGCCTACGCGCCGGCTCCATTATCGGAATCAAATCTACCAGACCACGCTACTCCATTAATAGATGATTCGATGCGGGGGATAGATTGCTGGGCCAGTGGCCGGCTTTTCTTTCAACTACCGGGGCTGATGAAAATTCGATCGACGGCCAGGTCGAACCTAATCTGGACCCTTCATGGTTGGAATCGGTGCTTTCGCCTGGAAAACCGACTCCGTCGAAATGGAACCACCTGTATCCCTAAAAAATCGTAGTCGTTCGCGCGCAGAACGAATGAATTAAAAATTTTAATAATTGCATTTAAAATTTATCTTAATTCAACATCGTGGCATTTCAGATTAAATATGTGAAAACGATAAAAATTTCTATTCGTGGAAAAGCGACTCCGAAAACCAGTAAAACACACGCTTGAGAACTCAGTTGTGAACGTATTAAAAATGGTCCAGTGCTGGGACAAAAGAATGCTCTAAAATAATGTTTGGAGTATTTCGTCTCGTGAAATATGGTACCAGGGCAACCGAATCTGGACCCTTCACGGTTCGAATCGGTGCTTTCGCCTGGGAAACCGGCTCCGTCGAAATGGAACCACCTGTATCCCTAAAAAATCGTAGCCGTTCGCGCGCAGAACGAATGAATATGGCATTTCAGATTAAATATGTGAAAACGATAAAAATTTCTATTCGTGGAAAAGCGACTCCGAAAACCAGTAAAACACACGCTTGAGAACTCAGTTGTGAACGTATTAAAAATGGTCCAGTGCTGGGACAAAAGAATGCTCTAAAATAATGTTTGGAGTATTTCGTCTCGTGAAATATGGTACTAGGGGTTTGTCGAGTCGAGGCAACTTTGGATTCCGAGTGGATCGTTAGTCAGAGCATATTAAGGCAACGGCACCGTTAATTGTTGCTTGGAAAATGAACGGGTACACAGTGTTTCGGCCACTTCCAGCCTTAAGGCGAAACAAACACGGGAATTGGAACTATCCGTGCGCCACGTTCCAAAGCGATCCTTCCCCGAACGAGCAACAAACTCCTCGCGATACGACAATGCGGAATCGATTCAAGGAATTGCTCGCGTTGCACGGACGCCCGGGACGCTCCGCATAGCCGAAACTAAAATAATCGGCCGCGATTTGTCTTTCTAATCGGGTATCGGGACGAACACGCTCCAGAAAACGCATCCCTCCTTGTCACGTTCTCCCGAGAAGGATACGGGGGAAATCATTATGGGGCCGTTCCCCACGTTCCATTTTCCTCGCGCCGTCGGTCCACGAAAAAGAAGAAAAAAAAAAGAAAAAGGAACAGAGCCATTTGTCTTTGAGCAGAAAGCACCAGGGCGCAATACCAAGTAGCCTGCTTAACACTTGAACTACGTCGGAACGACGGACTCGAAATTGTTTAATTTATGACCGCCCAGGCCGTGAATTTATTCAATCAATTGACTTCCTCGCGTGCATGTTATCGTCGCGAAAAAATCTGTTCAGTACAGTCTTATCAATTGCCTGATATACACAGGAATGTAATAAAAACGAATAAACTGAAGATTTATTTCAGTGAATTTTTCATTAATGTCAAAAAATTGTAATTCTTACAAAAAGATCCGATACGTGTTCTCTCTGGAATGCAGAGTTGACGACAAGAACGTGTAAATCGAATGCAAAATAGAAATATTTACAGAATTTGGAAATACAGTTGCATTATTTCCATCCCATTAAATTGCCACATGACTTTTATCTTGGTTAAAAATTCGCGGAAATAAATCTCCAACAGAAAATGTTTGAGCAGCGTCAAACAATTATCCGTAGGCACCGAGTGTGTGTCAAAAGTATCATAATTTCGATACCAAGTCCAGATAAATACGGAAACAGTCGGCGAAGAAGTTCTGGCGCAGCGAAGTCTGTTTTTTTATGAAATAAATAGGTCCGATCTCTCGTGATATTTATACGAACCGTCGTGTCAGCGAGCGCGTTAAACGCCCGGCAGCCCTGCCAATAACATTCGCCGAAAGTTGAACGGAACATCGAGCGACAGTAACAAAAATCGATGACGCTGGTGCACGTGTTAGAAGACATCGTTCGACGGCTCGTGTGCAAAGTTTCACCGTCCCGTACGAACTATGCGCACGCGAACAAAGTTCTCACGGTGCCGTGCCGTGTCCATTAAGTAAATTCTCGTCTGGAAAAGCGGAATAATAAGGAACGTGTTACGGAAGAGAAAAGAACTCTCGTTCCGCGTCATCCGAGCGAAATGAATTTCTCGGGGAGTCCTCGAGGAGGTTAACAAAACCTGGAGTGCCTTCTTCCTGTTCTATCGAGCACCTTTGGATTAGATGTGCGAATATTTTCCACGGACACCTGGCGACCGTACACGCTCAGGTAAGGGACCCGATTACTGTGGGGGCACCACTTGCCTATATCAATTACCCTTATTTTTAATAGAGATATCAAATTTTTACCATTAAAATCAGTTAATATATATGTTATATATCCATTTTCTTAATATTCATTATGCTTTAAAAAAATATATATAAGTATAATTAATTCCTTACTCTAACATCTTGTATACTCAGACTGCTGATCCTTAAGTGAAAGAAAAATTGTCCGAGTTAATTGCGGGAAGGCAAAAGTTAATGAAAATGTGTTTCGGCCGACCAAGTTGGTGGATTAGGTATCGCCAGTTTCTCGAGCTGTTGCTCGAAGTGGGCAGGATTGATTGATCAAGCGGAAGTACACATTAGGATAGTTCGTTCCTCGCATAACTAACTACCGGTTGCCATTAGGAGGTGGGAGGGGGTGGAGGATAGACGGAGGGCCCACCCAAATCTGTTTATCTTCCCGATAAGGGGATTAGGTTAAACCAAGGTGAACACACGGGGTATCATCAACGGTGCAACGGTGCAACGATGCAGGTGAGCTTGTGCAGAGCTCGGAATCACTTCGGATGCCTTGATAAGCTCTGCAAGACCGGATCGTGGCCTCCGGTGAGCTAAGAGGATGGACCGGCAATTAGGGTAACTCGAAAACTAACGCGGACTATACGCGATCGCACGAAACAGGGCTGCGTCTGGACGTCAATTATGTGCGACTTATCTTGTTTTTTTGAAGATTCTTAGAACAATTTATTCCGTCAATT
>JAQQRP010000661.1:0-10320 GCA_028454245.1 Halictus quadricinctus
TTGGTCGCGAGATAACTCGTCTGTGGCACAGCGCAAGCGACATTGCGTCGCGAGATTACTCGTCTGTGGTTATCGTACGCACGGTATTTCGTTGCGAGATAACTCGTCCGTGGTCGCGAAGTGGTTAATAACGTCCACCAAATTAAAACGATCCTCCACCAATCGGTTTCATGGGAGAAAATAATTACAAAAGAAATCACCCAATGCTGGAAGTGCCAGAGATTAGGTCACTCCTCCACTAACTGTAACTTACCATTTCGATGCGTAAAATGCGCGGAATTTCACGAAATAGGCAACTGTAAACTAACAACTACACAAAAAAACACTAATAATTTCAAATGCGCCCTCTGCGGAAACAACAGCCACCCAACCTCGTACAAAAGCTGTTCCTGCGGTAAAGAACCACAAACAAAACATATTAACACAACAAATCAAACAACACGAAACCAATAACAAAAAAATCAACACGATACAAAAACTAACAAACCCGCAACTATCATACAGCAAAATAACCGCCAGTACTCCCACAAACAAACCTTCACACGCCACACCTAATCTACCTAAAAACACCATTACACCTGAACCCCACCATATCATACCAAGCTCGCATTCACTCATCCCAATCCCCACACCACAAGTAAACAAAACCCACACATACCCAAAGAACCAACCAGCCTATAACCTACCCCCAACTCTCACCAACCCACAAACTTCACAACTCCAAATAACAGATATATTACTAGACATAAAAAACCAATTAAACTCTATAACCCAATCAGTCCAAAACAACACAACCAACATTTACACTCTATTTCAATTAATATCGACTCTCTCACCACCAACAATCAATGCCTAACAAAACCCAAATACAACAATCCTCCACACTAAACATAATATCACTAAACATAAATTCCCTAATCTCTCAACAAAAGAGAGTTTGTTGTTTCCTTCAATTGTTTCCTTCAACTTATATCGCTAACGTATTTTTTACTTTCCGTTGACTCGACATTCTGCTTATTATCTGATAAGAAAGTGTGACATCAGAGTTCAGCCGTTTTCCAAATCTATTGCTTAAGAAGTACGTAATTCGGAAGTAAAAGGCAATTTTTGGAAAGGTTTTGTGGTCTACTTGTTTGTGTAGAAGCTAGTACTTTTGACCTAGTATACTATGCATTGCCTCTACAACCCAACGAATTTTCATGACTTTTTGAGAATAATTCTACTCTTTCGTCGAAAGTTGAGAACGATTACCTTTCAAAGCAGGCATGAGAACTCTGAAACCAAGATCTTTTAAATGAGATGTAACATCTCGAAAACCTCTGTCGACAATACAAAAGTCTCCCCGCTTCATGAGGGTTTTCAATCCATTTGGATTTTGAAGAATAATTCGCATAATCTCGGCATCATTTTGATTGGCATAGAATGGACCGACCATGTCTACAATATAGCCATTCATTGTGCAGATTGTGATGGATTTACACAACGGTACCTAGCCCCCCCCCCCCCCCCCCCAACGATTCCGGTACCTTTTTTGTACTGAATATGACGAATATACGTCCCATCGACAATAATGAATTTCCTGATCCGTATCATAAATGTCCACAGACAAGTCTTGCATTCTAGTAACTATAAACGGGAATTACTTCCTCATGTACCTTACAATAAAAAGGAATGGCTTATTTATACCTGACACCTCACTTTCAAATTAGTGGTAATATGTAGCCCATTTCTTTCAATTTGACAAAAACCAATACTTTGCTGCGTGTTATTTATTCAGAGTTCTTCTCATTTCCTCCCTAATTTCTGAAGACGCAAGGCTTAGAAACTAGATTAATGAATTTTAATATTAAGAATGTTAAACAGGATCGTAATGATGAACATACACAATTAGAGAATCGAGGAAGTAATAGATACTCCAAAGCTATTTTTGTATGTATTTTAGTTAAAAATGTTACTTCAATATTTTTAAAACATTAAAAAAATATTGTTAAAATCACATGAATAAACCACATAAGAAATTGAAAAAATAAAGATGATGTATGGAAAAAAAAAACTTTCCCACCAACGGGATTCCAACCCCAGCGTATCCGCTCCGTAGTCCGACGCCTTAACCGCTGTGACAACCGGCGATGTTGTAAACGTTATGAACCTTCTGATATATATCACATAAAGTACTATTTATTCTTTCTCTTAAATCACATTTCTTAGATAAAACAATTACTTGTTTCAATGTAATAATGTTCAAAATTACTTAATATATACCTACGGTAAAACCAACAAGTGTAACTTTCCTCCTAATAGCAGAAACGTCGAAAAAATTCGGTTTTTGTTGTTTTTGACAATGATGTCCCACAACAAAAAATCTAAAAAAAATTGACGACACTGCCTGTTATGGTACTTTATCAGGGCACTAAACTGTAGAATAGCATGTTTTCATATTTTTGAGAATTGTACATTTTTCCGATTTTTTGGGGGTTTTTCATTTTTTACGACCACAGTTTGCAACAAAAAAATCTGAAAAAATTCTCAAAAATCTGTCTTAGGATCCAAAATATGTCACATTTTTTCGGAATTTTAGGAAACATCAGAGTACGGAAAATGCGCGAAAAGCGCGAAATCTAATTTACCCTGTAACTACCCTCACGGGCAAGATAGGAGGTTGAAATTTTGCTCAGAGGTGTTTGACTTGGTCACCTTTCCAATCGTTCATTAATCATTGAAAAACCTCTAAGGGCAGTTTTGACCATCTTAGGGTCAATGCATATCTCGCAGGCCCGGCCGGCCGGCTCAACGTTACAACCCTGGTTTTGGTCCTAGCGTTTAGGAGCCGGCAACCGTGTCAGACTTTGGAACCGAATTTCTTCTCTGGCCTCTCGGGCCTTTTGCAGATGGCCTTTCGAGAGCGCGTTGACAGCGCGTTCCCTGCTGTGCGTGGCACAAAAAAAAATGTTTTTAGGGGCTCCACAGCTCCTTAGGTAAACTATCCGTATCTCTCCTTTACAACACCATGGAAATAGGAAACGTTCCTGGCACTTAGTGAAACAGCATCGCACATCCTTATATATATTTTATCATACGTAAATTATACATATAAAATTCTTCTTAAATAATTTATCATGTTATACGCAGTCTTCTTAAATAATTTATCATGTTATATACAGACTCGGTTTGTTTAGGTACCATCCCTCGGCGCTGCTCTGTATGGAGCGGTTTATGACAGATTATTACTATTGAGCTGGAAGTCGGCACAGTCGGACAACATCTGTTTACTGTAAAGTAATTTGTAGACCCCGAGCAAGAGGTCGGCCCCGACCACGAATGTAAAAATGCTACATCCGAGCAATTAAAAAAATGGTGACAATTCCAAAATGGCGAAATTAAAATTATTTCAAGGCCAGGTTGTACCTGTCCCCACAGCGAACCTCGTCTCTTACCCGAAAATAATATTTCGGATCGGCCTTTTTACCCCCACGCAAAGGACAATTGCGAGTTTCTTCGTGACAGAAGTTCGCCACAGGAGTCATAACTAGAATTTCCCACTTGGCGGTTATGAGGCACCCGCATCCTTGCATGTATGTGAACCGTTAGAAATGTCAGATTTGTAGTCCATCAATTTTATGACGAGCAAAGTCAGATGAGGCGAGCGTAAAAATTAGTTTCTGCGGCGTGTTTTTTAATTACTTTATGATCATCGTCCGACGAAATCATTACTATGTTTGCGTAGTTGGGTCTAGTTGGGCCTACAGGCGCGCCTGAGGTGGGAATAGGTTTGTTAGCATAGTAATAATTCTTATAATCGAGATTCTTATAATACAAGCAGTTGATGCATCTATTCACGTATTTCATAACAAAATCGCGCATTTTCGGAAAGTAATGCATCTCCTTCACTTTGCTCAAAGTTTTTTCAATTCCCAAATGAGCTAACGACTTATGCGCTTCCGCTACGACCTCGTGTCGTAGTTCGGTCGGTACCACATCACGACCACCATAGCGGGATTCTACACCTCTGGATCAGTGAAGATCTGTTAAAAAATGGATCTCAAAATTGACCTTAACCTTAAAAATCAAGGTCAAACGGTCGAAAATTTTTTCTAGATTGGATCGTATAGTACTCATCGCGAGGAATAAAAGTCTCACAGGAACCATGGGTCTCATGTCAACCGTTCACATAAAAAAACGATATTAAAGTTTCGATGCTTTTTAAACATAGTTTATTTATAATATCCTTATATTTTACAATAAAATATAAAGCTCATAATGTGCTATTGACGAAGCAGGGGGAAGCTATTCTTTATCTCACGAAATATATCGCAATAGTAAATCTAACTGAACTATGACTGACTGCGACTCAACTCTAACTCGACTGTGACTGAACTTTAACTCGACTCGGCTGTGACTAGACTCTCTCGCGTCGGTAGTCTGTTGTCTTATACAGGGTGGGGCAATAACTATGTCCAGTTTGAATATTGCCATTATTTGTAATAATATGAAAAAATGTTATATAGAAAACTTACACGGTATAGAGGGGGACATATTGTGACACAAACATTTTCTGCGTGGGTGGAGGCATAGAGGAGATTTCAAGGTCAACTCTATTTTTTCAATGAATTCAGCGAGTTATCATTGAAGGTCATGCAAGGTCAAATAAGGTAATAAAATAAACTTTATTACATTACAAGAGATGCTCGAATTGATGACTGTTTGCGTCAATGCAAAGTTGCAATCTTCGTATCCCTGCATAACGTGCATGTCTTATTTTGGGATCCAAAATATGCTACATTTTTTTTCAGAATTACCCTCACGGGCAAGCTAAGATGATTGAAATTTTACTCAGAGGGTTTTGTCTTGGTCATCTTTCGAATGGTTCAATAGTCGTTGAAAAACCTCTAAGCGCAGTTTTGACCATCTTAATCGGCTAGGCCCTGTAGATAAATTTTCTAGTTTTATAAAATTGATTAGTACATTTTTGTTTTATATGGTTCTACATTATAATGTAGTATGTATTTCTTAGAGAAGCTCATAAGTCATACAATACACTCTTCCTGGAAGTACAAAAAGTTAAAAAAGAATCGGAAAAGGAGATGGAGATCAACGAACATTTGTCATCTTTATCATTTCGTTTAGAGAATGATATTAGAATTATTTCGAAAATAGTAATGACGTATAATGAAAAAATTGCAGATATCGAATGGCAGTTACTAAATTTATTAAAAATCAATGAACACATACAATCTGATTATGATTCTACCTTTACTGTACGTAACATTTTTAAATGTTGGAAAAAGTATTTACTTTTTAATTATTATCGTAATAAAATGATTTGTTTTCAGAAATACCAGAATTGTTTGTATGAAGACGAACTAGTGAACAAGAAATTTGAGATTATAGTTGGGAAAAAACTAAATTTAGAGAACACAATTTTTAAAAAGTTAGAAGAAAAAATTATATCTGATAAAACTGCGCAATATGTAAACGAATTATTATTAAATACAAAAAACGCTGTATTGGAACATGAAGTTCTACTTACACGTACAGAAAATTTATATGGAAATAGTCTTTTGGAAGTAGAAAGATTCACAAATATTCTTGAAAACCAAAAGAAAGAATTGACAGACATTTCTCAAAAAAATACGGAAAAGGAAAAACATATAGACGAATTTCAAAAGGAGATGAAAAAACATGAAGTAACAATTGAACGAAAACAACAAAAACTTCTAGAAATAAATAAACTTATTGAACAGGTTATATACCTACATATATTACATTTATTTTATTTTTCCAACTTCGTATGAAACAATTAATAAATAAGTCATTTCAGATTACACCACATGTTGGTGAAGATTTAGGTCCACAAGATTTAAAAATTATTAGCTTAGAGAAAACTATTCAGGAACTTTTACAAAATATTCAAAAAGCACAACAATTTTGGATGCGACAACAAGGTTTTATGGTTTCATTAAGTCAACAAAGAGAATCACAATTAAAAGAATTAAACCTTCTTGATAAAGAAATTATGATAATGGAACAAAAGAATTTTAAATTGGAATATGCATTGGATATGCTTATGAAAGACGAAGCACATGTAAATAAGATCATACTTTCTCTCCAACAAGAACTATTACGTATGAATACAGGTTTAGTAATGCAAAAGGATTTAAAAGAGGAATTGGAAGACAAAAATTGTATAAAAAAGAACGAATATATTCTCTCGTTTCAAGAATTGGAATTGGAGCTTATAAAATTACAGAGTGATACAAAAAATTTAGGTGTAGAAAAAGGAATATTAAAAGAAGATTTGAAATCTGTGCAGGAAGAAAGTTTGTCATGGGAAAAGAAGGTAAGTCAAATTATAGTTCTATATTTTTCATATTTTCATTTAGATATAGAACAGCGACAATTTATTCAAGGTACAACTTGTGCAAGAAACTGTAATGAAGATAAAGGAAGAACATAGTGCTGGAGGTATAGCATTAATGAAAAGTGAAATACATAAAATGGAAATGCGACTTTCTTATCTAAGAAAAATACAAGAAAAATTAGTTCATGACATGGAACTCTGTGTGGCAAGAAGAGATGTTATATTTAACAAAGTAATTGGAAAATTAAAAAAAAATCCTAAAGAAAGTCATAATGAAAAAGTAATAATTCACAAACGTCTCTCTGATCAACGGATAAAAATCAAACAATTTGTGAAGGTGTGCTTCGTCTTTATCTGATCAACCGATTGAAAAAATCTAAACTAATTTTTTTCGCGATTCACAGGTGTTAAGACAAACTGATGATACAATAGAACAAGTAAAAGATCAATTAAAAAGTAGAGAAAATCAATTAGTTAAATGTAAACAAAATTTACAAAATATAAAAGAGCTCATTCCTGATATAGAAAACGAGATTGAACAACTGGAAATGTTAAAATATCATGTATGTTTATTCAGTTATTTATTTAACAGTTTTTAACTTATGCCACTCATGGTTCCATCCATTCAGTCATCCAACCACGCATTCATCCATATTCCATACCCTAGCCCACTGCGTAATATCTCTGATAATACTAATCTATCCTAATACCTTAAATCAACTGTTGCAAAATATCATGTATGTATTCCATTGTATTTTTGCAATATAACTCTAAAATGATTTTATTATTTAAATGGTTTTTCAGAATTTACATAATCTGATTCTTAAGCAAAGAAAAGCAAAGCAGTTGAATAATGTAAAAAGTGGCACTTATAAAATGATGTGTAAAAGTGAAGACACAATAGAAGAAAATTTGAAAATAGAACACAGCTATCATCAATACTTGAAACATGTGTTAGAAAGAACTAATCATGACTTTCCAATGTTACAAACTAATTTACGAAAAATATTAGCAACTTTGTAAATCTTTAAAAAATCTTACAAAAAATGTTAAATCATTTGACCATTGGAACGTTAATTTTCTGGTTAAAATAAATCTTTTTGGAATAGAAATAGCCAAAAAAGTGTTTAAGCACTTTAATCAATGAATTGGATAAAGATTTTTTTTATATTAGAGTATTGTACGTACTAAGATAAATTGATTACATTTAGTCCAAAGTATCCACGATTATCAAGTTATATCAAAGTCTCGATGAACAACACTTACAGATAAGAGTAATATACACTAGAGAATTAAACAAAGAGATAAGAGAATTTTTCTTTTAGTTAACGCGAAACTTGAAGTGAACATACATATGCATAAACAAACTGCTTAATTTAAAATCAGACATGAAATAATCGGATAGAATAATACAAATGCAATGTTTATGGTCAGTAATTTGTGTCAGGAATTAAAAGCCAGGCAATAAACAGATACGTCGATAAAATCAAGCTTAATCTTTATTCCGTTATACCGTTGATAAGAAACGGATATATGTCAAGATAGTGACTACATTTGACTCTCACAAGTATTGTATTTCTTAAAGTGCGCTCAGACTTAGCACACTGGAAGATTTCTCGGGATATAAAAAACTAAACGATATTTGCGTATCGCAGTAACATAACATCACACGGTGCGTAATAACAATAATCTACAACTTAGTGTTATAACCATTAAATTGTTAATAATTCTTTTATTAGAGGAAATACAGAAACGAACTTAGTTTCTACATTAATGATTAGTTTGAATTTAAAATAAAATGAACACTTTTTTATTTTTCCATTTTTTATTGCTCTTTCAAAGCACAGCACTGATTTCAAATAAGTAGTAATAACTAAATTGTAGTTATAATTAAATTTAATATAAATGTTTGCAGGTTCTTTACTGAAGAAATTTGTGCAACATGAATGAAGAAAGTCTCGGAATTTCACAGCATGTGTTGGTTACTAATGGGGAGAACCATTCTGTGCCAGCCAAGAAATTACCGCAATATGTTGCCAGTTTGTCTTCAACTCTGGGAGCATTAGCAGCTGGTATGGTCTTAGGATGGACTTCTTCTGCTGGCAATAATGGAGAATGCCTAGCAATCGAATACGGTTTTCCCATTTCTGACACTGAATTTTCATGGATGGGATCGCTAACTACACTTGGTGCTGGAGTAATATGTGTACCTATTGGGATTTTGACTGATTTAATTGGAAGAAAGACTTCAATGTTATTGATGGTGGTTCCTTTTACTGTAGGTTGGCTAGTTATAATTTTATCCAATTCCGTAGTTATGTTTTATGTTGGTAGATTCATTACTGGGTTTGCATCTGGCGCCTTTTGTGTAGCTGCACCAATGTATACTGCAGAAATATCTGAAAGTTCAATTCGCGGAAGTCTTGGATCTTATTTCCAATTACTTCTTACAATAGGAATTTTTTTGTCATATGTATTGGGTAATTGGGTGAATATGTTTACATTGTCCATCATATCTGCCATTGCTCCTCTGGTTTTCTTCGTAATTTTTCTATTTATGCCAGAATCACCAACATATTATTTGAAAAAGGGAAATGAGGATGCTGCCAGAAAAAGTTTAATCAAATTGTATGGTGAGCAATATGATATAGACGGTGCATTACATAGTCAATTGGAAGCCATAGAAGAAAAGCGAAGAAATAAAATTTCTTTTTCGACTATGATCAAATCTAAAGTAACTGTAAAAGGTTTTATAATTGGTTACGGTCTCATGATTTTCCAACAATTTAGTGGTGTGAACACTATTATACTTTATGGTAGTAGTATCTTTTCTCAAGCTGGCAGTGATATGTCACCTGGCCTCTGTATGATTATTATTGGTATAATGCAAGTACTAGCTGTTCTTGTTAGTACTTTGGTGGTAGATCGTTTAGGTAGAAGAATATTGCTATTAGCATCAATTGTAAGTCTGTGTTCGACAACGTTTGCTCTTGGAGTTTACTTCTACCTTCAGGAAATTCATATTAATGTTACTTCAGTTACTTGGTTACCTCTATTATCTGTATGTGTATTTATTATCATGTTTTCTTTTGGTTTTGGCCCTCTTCCATGGATGATGATGGGTGAGATTTTTGCACCAGAAGTGAAAGGTGCAGCTGCAAGTAGTGCTGGTCTTTTAAATTGGCTAATGGCTTTTCTTGTAACCAAATTTTATACCGATTTACAAGGAGCACTAGGTGCTGGTGGTACGTTCTGGTTATTTTCTGGAATATCTGCAATTGGAATTTTCTTTGTATACATATTAGTTCCTGAAACCAAAGGTAAATCTTTAGAAAGTATTTTGAGAGATCTTTAATAAGTAATAACCTAAATAATAAATAAGTAATAAATAAATTGAAGTAAATCTTCCTGTGTAGGGTGGGAAAAGGTATTTTATTTAAGTTTCAATGCGTAATAAAGATAAAGTGATGCGTAAGCACCAGAATGTGTCGTGAAAGACAAAGCGCCGTGTTGTGGAAGGCGAAGAGCGTACGTGCGAGAAAGAGAGAGAGAGAGAGAACGAGCGCGAAGAGTGTGCGTGCGAGAAAGAGAACGCGAAGAGTATGCGTGCGAGAGGAAGTGAATTCGGAGAAGATTGAAAGAAGGATATGGAAAGGGATGACGGAATATTTTTAATGTGTATTAATTTTTTATTTCAATTGAATTTATTTTTAAACTCTTACAATTAGTATAATTGTAATATAATTTAACATAATTAAAAATATATAATTTAATATGTAACGTAAAGGATTGCGGTGGTTGCGGAATGACAGGAGTCGGAATATCTCGTCCTCTCCCACAGGTGCAGCAAAAGTGCTCGCTCCGCGGTAATCGACCGATATTTATACGGACTCGTTGCTAACTTTATCAATAACTCGTTACTAGGGGTCTAGAAGGTTCCAGACCCCGCGGTTCCCCTTGAA
>JAQQRP010000662.1:0-10320 GCA_028454245.1 Halictus quadricinctus
ACCTAGGAGTAATGGCGACCGTGTTAAGTGCAGTGTCGCGTCGCGTCATAGCGTTCTTTCGCGCGTCGTTGCGTTTGACACGTGCTTCGTTCGTCGTTCACGCGGAACTAAAGACGCTGTAGTTTTTCACTGTTTGAAACCCCACCTCGTCGGTAAAACTCCAACGAATATTTCAAGTGTCGTGGAACAGGATTCATCGGGTGTAATTATGTCGTCGGGTGAGAGATAAGACCTCGAGAAGAAGAAAAAAGTCGATACCTTCATACCAGTGCGTAGGCAAGCGTACGTACTCTGTTTGCGAGCACGGTTGACAAGCCGGCAACGCATTTCCCTTATGACATGAACTTTTCCACTCGAAAGAAAGAAAGAAAAAAGCAGAAATAAACAAAGAAAGACGGAGCGATGGGAAGAAAGAAAAGAAAGAAAGAAAGAGAAGCCTGATGAAAAAGAGAAAGCGGTCGCAGAGCATGTTTGCGTTGAACGGCCACGTAGATTGAGGTGGGTTTTACCCGGTGCGACGGTACCGCGAATTCCCCGTGCAATCCTCCCAATCTTTGGACCGCGACGAGGTCGCTCGCTGGATACGTCGAGGAACACCATAAATACCGAAGGAACGGTCTCCGCGTATCCATTTGTCATCCGCGAGTCGTCTCGTGAACAACAGGTGTGCGAGAGCACCTAACCGCGTCTCGCCTTGCCTTGCCTTTCCTTTCCTTCCCTTGTCTCGCCTAACCTCGACTACCCTGGCCGCAACAGGTACATACACGGTCGCGATTCGTCAACACCGCAGTGTCGAATTCGTTGCACGTTCCTCCGAGTTTTTCGAAATGAAAGGACCACTTTTCGCCACGATTCTGTTATCGTCGGCTGCTCTGTTAACGTCCGGTGACATCGACGTGGTACGTTTCAAAGTGATCTTCCTAGCTCACCAAGTACTGATAAACTTTTGTCTACAACATTTTTTAATTGCACTACCGGAAATGCCTAAAAAATGGTGACAAAACTTCACGGGTAGACCCTGTATGTGTCGCCAAGGCCTCGATGATTAACGTCGCGGAATTATCCCCACTATCGCGGGGTATACTCCGTGAGTGGACACGGAGCTCGACAGGCCTCGGACGCCGGGGACTATAAACATAACACGGTGTTATTGACATATATCGAGAATTCACTGTAATTGACTCTATTAGTTCGTCGATACTATACTATACCATGGCATATCATAGTGCAGTGTAGTATACCATTATATTATACGTATAGTTCAACGCGGAAACTTTGAAAGTTGCAATAACAACTCGAGTAACGACTCGACGAAAGTTTTAGTCCTCCAGTTGAAGAGAGAAATGTTGGCGTGCCTGGGAAACGCTCTTCTCCCTGGAGCGTCGTTTTGGCCTCGCATTTTTCCTTCTTACTTCTTCCTTTGCCATACTCGCTTCGCAACGATGGGATCGATTCGATCTATTAGGTCGTTGCGTATGAAACGTCCGATTCGCAACAGTAACTTTAAACAAACATAATTTTCTCGAAATAAAACTTCTCGATTAAAATAAGCTTCATTGTAATCGTCATATTCTGTCAAAAAATGAGTTTTTCGATTATACATTTATCATCTATATTTTTTACTACTACTAGCGCGTTTATTTACCACCACATTTTGACCAACCGTCGCATAATGTCGTCGTCAGTATGTTTATTGTTTCGCTCATATAAACATAATACACGTCCGCCACATTGACCGATGATGAGATAAATTTCATTTAAAAGTAAAGGTGGACATCCAAATAGAAACTGAAGGTAGGACTTGAAATATTAAGTTTCTACCTTCAAATATTCCACATGATAAACCTGTAGATTATAATACTATTTCTTGATTAGATCACTTTATAAAAGTACTCTGAAATCGGTCAATTCATATACAACGAGCTAATAATAATATGTACAGTGATTTCTCTATATGTCGCCAAGGCCTGGAGGATATACGTCGCGGAATTATCCCCACTACCGCGGGGTATATCCCGTGAGGTGCCCAGAAGCTCAAACGGCCTCGGACGCCGAAGAATGTAAACATAATACTGTGATTTCTCTATATATGTCGCCAAGGCCTGGAGGATATACGTCGCGGAATTATCCCCACTACCGCGTGGTATATCCCGTGAGGGGCCAAGAAGCTCGAGAGGCCCGGACGCCTCCTGGACGATACACGACACTGGCAAGACCCGTGTTGTTGACATATATCGAGAATTTACTGTATGTTTCTGCTAAATAGCTGTCGAAATGTGACTAAACGTTTGGCGCGTGTTCGTAGGTGACGGATGTTCCTCAGGATGCGTTGTCGTATCAATCCGCGGGAAAACAAGTCCCAAGATGGCGTGGGGACGTACGCGTCGACGATGACGATTCCGGCGGCGGTTCGCGATCTCTGGTTGAATCGATCGCGTTACCGTTCCACGTCGCGTCCAGGTAATTCTATCGATTCCAATTGACGAGCGCGCAAATCAAATGTCTAGACATCAAGGAAATTTTACGATTCAGGCGTTCGAGACAGATTTCCAGACGATCGCGACACGATCCATCGAGACCGATCGTAATCGTGTCGATGGGCGTACGGGGCGATCCGTTCGAGAAGTGGGATCCTCTGGCGTCGTACAATACGGAGAGGAGCGCCTACTATAGAGAGCATCGCATGATAATGGAGAATCCGATGTACGTCAACGAACCGGGATACACGTACATACTACAAAACGACGGGTACAAGCTGAAGAATCGTATAGGGCCGAACGATCAACCTATGCCCCGAGGAAAAAGGATTCGATCGGACTGGTGGACGGATCTCGAGAAACAAGACGATCACGGGATTCGAATGCAAAGAAGACGCGGTGATTCGAGCAACGAGCACGCGAGCAAGGTCTCCGCGAGGGAAACGAACAATCGTATCCCCGGCCAAAGAAACAAACACTCTTCTCCCCTATCAAGTTTATTCCAACAGCCTTACTTCATTTCGAGAGGGAAAAAAACGAATTATCCAGTAAACGATTGCAAATTTTCGGAAAGTTTCGAATCCGGAGAGCAAGACGACCATTTCGAGCGAGCAATCGTCGCGAGAAAAAGACCGAAATTGTCGAACGGCGGGACGACCTTGGCGAACAAGTTGAAGGAGTCGCAGCGCTACTACATACACCCGGGTAAGAGGACACACAGAGCATGCGGCACCGAATCGACGGAATCGATCTAACACGTCCAGAAAAATGGAAATCTTGTCGCGACATGTAATGCGTCGCGTCGAGCCCAATCAGTTCCAAGCGAAATTCTGTATTCTACAATATAACACCTACAATATAAGTACAGTGATTTCTTTATATATGTCGCCAAGGCCTGGACGATAAACGTCGCGGAATCATCCCCACTACCGCGGGGTATGCCCCGTGAGGAACCATGAATCTCGAGAGGCCTCGGTAAACATAACACGGCTCGGGTATGTCTTCTGGACGATATGTGTCGCTGGCAGGACCCGTGTTGTTGACATATATCGAGAATTCACTGTAACGCTTACGTAATTACTCGGAATTATTCGTAAATATTCGTATTTTTATTGCATCGGTATATCGACGTACCGGCATGGCACGCTGGTACGACATACAGTGACACCCACTCACATTCTTTATCATTAGCACAATTGATTGCTACATAAAGTGAGAAAAAAATTCCTTAAAAAATTGTAATTGGTCGAAATTGCAGAGAAAATATTGGGTTGTCCGGAAAGTTCGTGCCGATTTTTAAACTCAAACGCAGTACATTTAAATTTTTATATATATTTATTGAATTATTGTAAGTGCCATTTTGTTCCATAATCTTTCTCCATCTTTCACGCAACTTGCGTTTTTCGGCGAAAAACGTTTAAATATTATCTTTTATGTCGACCAAAGAGTTAAAGTTTTTGTCATTATGGAAATTTTGTATTGACCTAAAGAGATGAAAATCTGAGGGTGTTATGTCTAGTTACAACCAAGCGCCAACAACTTTTGGAAGAAAAAAGCATCAAATGCCTATAATGCACTCTGTTTCCTTCCATATTTAAGAGTGTATAAAACTAACAAAAATTAATATATCCTAATCAAACTTTTTTCTAAAAATGCCTGAAATATGACCTTTTAGACTATGTACACATACCATTTGTTTTCAATCATTATGACATGTTCAGAGCTATCCTAATACCACCTACAGAAAAACGGCACGAACTTTCCGGACAACTCAATACTAAAAGTTGTATTTTGCAACTTTTTTATGTGGACTTACATTGAAAATTTAGAAAGTACGATTTGTAGATCTGTATAAGTTATACATATTCTGAGAATTTCATAAAAATCGGTCAACGTTGCAATTAGCTACAGATGTTTCAAAATGATCACTAGACTGCGGATTTTATGCGTTTATGACAAAAATGTGTAGGCGCGTTTTAAAACAGGAAAAACATTAGAAAAATTTTAAAATGCTGTTACATTATTTTCAACCTGTTATACATATTAAGAAAGAAAATAAATTTCTATTTCACTGCGGTTTATTGCAATTCAGGTAGAAAATTTGTATTTTGCATAGAGATCCGCAGTCTAATGATCACATAAGGGCGAAATTCTCGGACAAGGTCAAAACCCTTTCGACTTTCACCCTTAAGTTTTCATCGTTAAACGTTTGTAGCTCATTGCGAAATTGACCGGTTTAGATGAAATATTCAGAATATGTATAATTGATACAGATGTACAAAACGTGCTTTTTAAATTTTTAATGTAAGCATAAAAAGTTGCAAAATACTTAGTACTTTCTCTGCAATTTCGGCCAATTGCAATTTTAATCAAACTTTTTTTTTCATGTTACGTTGCGAAGCAATTGTTCTGACTTCTAAAAAAAAAAAATTTAGCCTCCGAATATTAGTGCTGAGTCACTGTACCTACACTGTAATAGTAGGTGCAAAGTACTATACAGTATCAACGAATGCCAAGTAAGAATGTTAAACGGTCCATGGAGACGCCGGATTTCGAGCGGATAAATCTACCGACTGGAATGAATCGCGCGATCGTGTCTACTCTGGAGTAATTCCAAGTGTAAAGTATGCTTAAATTTCAAGACAACAACCTCGATTACAAAATCGTGCCATCCGCGTAGGCGTTTCCGTTTTAACCCTTTGCACTCGAAGCTTTTTTTTTTCTCCAAAACGAAACATTTCTTCCAACCGAGAATATTGCCCTTCTATATATTTTTTTCATGTTATACATTCGAAAATGGTGCAACTTACTCGCACACTACCGAAATGTTTAGCAATTTATTCAATACAAACAAATTTAATAATGTAAAAAATATTTTGAATAATGATACAGCAATTTTTAGTGGTGCCTTACAGGCACCGTTCGAGTGCTAAGGGTTAATCGTGGATCGATAATTCGACGGATCGCGCTCGTGTTATCGATCTTGCTTCTATTATTTTATTACTTGTTTTATTTTCTTGTTTATCGTTCGTTCGGATCGAATCCGGTCGGTAAGATCGAGGCAACTGAAAAGATTACGCAGCGCGTGAAATGAAAATTTACGATGGCGGTGCGCGACGATATTTCAGGACGCGAAGCAACACATTATTAACGTTTGCGCACATATGCGGCCCTCATTTTATGTATGAACTTGGCAAATTGTTTCAAAAATCTATCTGTATCCTGGAAAACGAATCGCAAAAAAAGAAACGTTAATCGTATAACGGTGGTGGTCATTTTTCGGCCCTTTCATTTTTTCTTCCTCTCTGTCTTCTCATCTGATTTTGATGCGCACATCTACATGTACATGCATATATGACCGAGCTTTAAAAGTAACTAATACACGTTGTCTTCTAAAAATGACGAGACTGAATTTATTTGGATTTTGTACGGTTCGTATTATAATACGTGCTCTACTAAATATATTCATTTGATCATTTCCACGAAATCATCTTTATCGTTTCAGTAATTGTAAAATAAAAAATCGGGAACCGATCAGTTTGACCGGCGGTGGTACGTTTAGTTGTTAATCGGTTTGCATCCACTTAATACAGTACGTCCCGGAAAGAGGTGAAAATACAAAGAGGAAGTGGTAGGTGTTTGTACCTGGGAAGAATAATGGCGCGAGCTTGAGAGGGTGGGAGGGTGCGTGCGTGTGTGTGTGTGTGTGTAAGAGAGAGAGACAGACAGAGAGAGAGAGAGAGAGAGAGAGAGAGAGAGAGAGAGAGAGAGATGAGAGGGATGGTAAAAGGTTGGAGGGGTTGTTTTTTTGGAGCCTGCGGATGAGCGGAGAGTGCGCCGGAGAACCACGTGGTGGATATAAGAAGAGCGACGCGTATCGTTACCGTCCATTGTACACCTTATTTCGGTGGAGCTCGTGCTCCAGGTAGTCGCGCGTATCGCACCGAATTTTGTCCGCAACGACGAAACAACAACGGCGATCGCCCGAGAGTCGACTGTTTGAAAGCCCAGGAGTACTTGTTTGATCGACTGGCCGCATCGAGAGGAAACCCTGATAGAATTCAATATTCGAAAGTGAATGCGAGTAAGTCTATGCACGCGCATGTATTTTTCGTACTGTCTATAATATGTATATTTTCCAATCTTTTCGTTCGTTATCGTCAAGCACGGCTGCGGATTAATATTCTCAAACGAATCGACGGACTGACAAATTGTACATTTTGCCACGTTATCGCGGAGAAAAAAGAAATGATTTCGATCGTGCTTCCTCTACGTTACTGTCTGGGGGTCGTGTTATCCTTGATTTCAGTAAATTCAAATATCTCTTTCGGTTTGTCCGGTTGCATCTCTGTAGCCTCGTTGAGAAAAGCTTGAAAATAGTTGCGAAGAGTTCGTCTGATAGAGAATATAACATTCTAAACGCGCGTGATTTTCAATAGGACCCGATCCGATTCAATTCGAACCGAGTCGACTTGGGATTCGGATCGAATCGAGTTCGGAACGACTCTCGAACGATAGATATACGACGATGGAAATTTCGTAATGAATTTCCAGCGAATAACGATTGAGAAACGATAAGAGAAATACCGATTGAGAAACGAGAGGAAAAATATCTGCGCAGCGTCTAATGCGCGATAAAAGTATTGGATGCAAATGGTTTTTGAAAACGAATACTAAGTACTACGATGACAGGTTTGAAAGCTCTCGCTAACGAAATTTGAACGCGTATGCTGACGAAAGTGCACTTTTCTGCCCTCCCTCGCGGAATGTCATCCTTCGATTATCATTGTAAAAGCGTCGATCGACGAGAGAAAAAAAAAGGAAAACGGAAAATAATACGAAAAGAACGCGGCGCGTTGCCGTCCTTTTTGTCCTTTCTCTGGAATGCGGAACGTGTATTGTTGCAATCGTAAATCTTGGCAAAATAACGGGAACGAAATATTTCGAAATAAATTCTATTATACGTACGCACACGCGTACCTGTATGTATTGTACCCATGCTATAATGTACGTCACATAGGTACGTACACGTATACACATAATGTACAGTAAATATGTACGTACAATATCTTTCTGCTACTAATGCGACTTTAATAGAAACACGTAATTGGCGGATTATTTTTCGTAGAGAAGATTTCAGCCTGCTTACGTTGTTTTCGTAATAAAGAATTCCCATGGCATATTACTTGTCTCCCGAGTCTAATAGATGCTCCTCCTCTTTTCGTGCGTTCTTAAACGCAAATGTATATTTCGGGGAAGAACGTTTTTCCATTAGAAAGTGCGAAGGACATTGAAATCAGTCGTAGAATATTGTTTGACGATATTGTTTTATAGCTTCGTCGGAACTGTTTACTGTTCAACCATCCTCTTTCGCCTACATCCTTGCCCTCCTTATCCTCCGGATTTAATAAATACGCCGGCACGCGTGGGTATATTAAAGAGGAATCCTATCTTTCGCGATGGGCACAAGTGAAATAACGAAATGTATAGAAAATCTGCGGGGGTACATTCATCGACTGTTGACGCGTGACTGTACGAACATACGGAACGCGTGATCGTACTTTTATCGCAGAAAATCTGTGTGCTTCCAATTACGTTTGGTTTAAACGATTCTGTTTGTGCGGTTAGGCGGGCTCGAGTAACAACTAACAACAAAATCGAACGATTTTCATTAGAACGATGCGGACGTTTCTGCCTATGGTCTGCCTTCTGGCGCGCGTGGTTGTTGGAAATATGGAAATTGGGAGTAACATCTCGGATATGACACGGCCGCGAAACGAAAACAACGACGAGCTCGAGAACCGAACAGAGAAACCTGGACCATGGATGGACTATGCATCGAAGGAATGGAACGGCGAACCCGATATTTCCCTCGCGATGGAAACGGACCGGAAAGAAGTCGATCCTGACGGGAGTGAAACGGGTGAGGACTAGCGACGCGTTGTCCTTCGAGGCAACGTCCTTTCGAACGGATCGCGAGAGACTATTTGTTTCAGAAATGGCGGACGAAACCAAGGGAAAGTCGGTCGATCTTTTGAAAATTGTCGCGAAGCGAAGGGAAGAAGAAACTATGGACTCTTGGCTCGATGCGACCACAAACGAGAAGGTTAGCTATACCTCTAGAACTCATAATTCGTCCCACCTGGGACGTAACACTATTATACACAGGCCAGATCGATTAACTCTACTTTTTGGAATACTTTAAATTTAAGTGTCAAATTCCTCCACTTTCTGTTTTATGGAGTTAGTCGATTTGGCAAGTGAGCGGCTCGTATGTGTGTACATTATACAGTATACACATAGTATTCGCATGTGTGGAGGTAATTAGCTAAACGTGTTTAGTCGACGAAAGAAATTTTAGGACTCTTCCCAAGAGAAGAAGGATCCTTGGACGTATTGGTGGGGAGACAAAAGGAGTTCGCACGGGCAGAGTCAAGGCATTCGTCGACCGATTCGTGTGCCGTTCAATAGGTGGGGCGGTAAACGCGGAAGAGCGACGT
Organism: Halictus quadricinctus; assembly: GCA_028454245.1. Taxonomy (NCBI): domain Eukaryota; kingdom Metazoa; phylum Arthropoda; class Insecta; order Hymenoptera; family Halictidae; genus Halictus; species Halictus quadricinctus. Next base: position 8,978 of record JAQQRP010000662.1, read on the forward strand.
ATCCTCGGCATCCTGACAATGACCACGTTGGTGTGCCCGTTGACGGTTACGGTTCTAAAAGAAAGGCGGGCAGTGAAAGAATTGGATGGAAAATTCCGTTCAGCAGTTGGGCTGGGAAAAGGGCTCGAAACGCGAACGCTCGCGACGAGGACGGAGACGAGGATGGGGTTCGGAATCAAGATAGAGAAAATTATTCGGATCGACCTTCGATGAGGATGCCGATGACGATGAGGTCGCCGTATCTTGACTTGTCCGTTGGCTCCTCGGTACCCGTCCACCATATACTCGGTCTCGTCGCAGGTTAGTCAAGTATTCGAGGTTACGCTGGTGGGCGATTACATAGCAATTACCATTTACCATTTCCGTTCGATTCGATTCAGATGAATTTCCCAAGAAGGAAAAGGCGGAGAGATTCAGGGGCAAGAACGAGATGGCTGCGAAAGAAGAGGGATGGACTGGAAAACCTAACAATTTTCCTTACCAAAAAACGGCCGAGAATAACGGTAACTGGTACGTAACACGAATTCGAATACAGATACAGACACACGAGTGAAAGAATAAAATTTCATCCGATATTACAGGTTCGTGGAAACTTACAGGCTAATCGCCACGAAGAAAGCTCAACCTGAAAGTAACAAGACGTTCACGTTTGGACCCTGGCACGGTAAACGGAACACGAAAGAGGGTCCCGGTTTCTTTTCTTGGGGTGGATAAAAGTGATTCGGAATATTAGCCCATGACAAAATAACTTTTCACCCGATTCAAGTTCAATCTAACGACGCGCAAACGCATAGCTAATATTTGGCGTACAGTTGTTATATCGCACAATACATTGTCACGACCTATACTACCTGTTCTACTCATTGGTATCGCTTATAAATTCTGCTGTGTACACGTTGCGCTCGTACCTAAACGCACCATGTACTTTTATTGTTCGCTGTTCGATCATGGTCCGGTGCAATACATGATTACACGGGATACACGCGCGGTTTTCCAAAACAACCCTTCCATCTTTGCTTGATCTCTTCCACTTCTGCAAATCGATTCGTACGGTTGGCGCGTTAAAGTTTCTCGAAATCGAAACCGAAACCGAAATCAAATTTGAAAAACGCGTCGCGAAGCGGCAACGTAATACGTGATACGGAACACGGTGCGGCGGGACATTCAAAATATCGCGCTTGTTCGAAATTTGTTCCCGCCGCGTCACGCATGCGCCTTGCCGCGCCGCGCATGCGCCATGCCGCGCCGTTGAGTTGCGCGAGCACAGTCGCGGCAACGCGAAAGCGCGTGCGCGTCTCAATGGCGCAACGTAACTTTCGAATTCGTTTGTTGTTGTTGAAAAA
>JAQQRP010000663.1:0-10320 GCA_028454245.1 Halictus quadricinctus
ATACTAGTATACTAGTATTCCGGTTTATGCATTTATATAAAATCCGCAGAAATATAAATTCCGCTTCAGAGTTTCGATTTATTCGTTCATCTGTGGTCAATAGAAATATTGATTTTATGGAAGAGCTTCTATTTACTTATTCGTTTAGAATTTAGAAACAACGGTTCTGCTTCAGAGCCTGTATACAGGGTGTTAAAAAAAGAACCATTCAATACTTATATGGTATATAGGATACACCGTACCGAATAAAAAAAGCTTTAGTAAACATAGGTCGAAAAGTCAATCGTTTCTGAGGTATAAACATTTTTGTTTGCTAGCATCATGATTGACTTACTAGCTTCCATCGAATCCCATGTTTACTTTAGTGTTTACAAACCGCGTTCTGAATGTTCTTATTCAAGTGCCGACAGTAGATTTCATCCAGAATTAGTAAATTTGTCGAAGGAAGGAAGACACGTGGAAAATCTTCTGTAAATATCAAAAGGCCAGTAGTAAATGAATCATGAAGTTAGCAAGCAAAAATGGTTATATCTCAGAAACCGTTGACCTTTCGACCTATGTTTACTAAAGCTTTCTTACTCAGTACAATGTATCCTATATACCATATAAATATTGAATGTTTTTTTTTAACACCCTGTATAACGCGCTAATTCCTAATAAGCAAAAATGGAGGATGCAGAGAGGATTAACCCTTTGCACTCGAAGCAATTTTAACTCCAAAACAAAACATTTCTTCCGACCTAAAATGTTATACATACGAGAATGGTGCAATTTACTTGTACAGGGTGTATAAAAATGATGTCACGACCACCGTAGCGTGATTCTACACCTCTGGATCGGTGGAAATCTGTTAAAAAAATGCACCGCAAAATTCACCTTGACCTTGGAAATCAAGGTCAAAGTGTCGAAAAATTTTCTTTTGTTGCATTGTGTAGTACTCATCAGTCAAATTTTTCGACACTTTGATCTTCATTTTCGTGGTTAAGGTGAATTTAGCTATGGTGGTCGTGACATATAATTTTTATACACCCTATACAATACTGAGACGTTTAGTAACCTATGCAATACAAACAAATTTAATAATGTAAGAAATATTTTGAACAATGATACAGCAATTTTTAGCGTTGCCTTACAGTCACCATTCGAGTGCTAAGGGTTAATATTAAGATCGGCGTGAAAGAGGAAGAGGGTTCGATAGATAAAGCAGCCTGGTACAAGCGAACGCGCATCTTCGTCTCTTTTCTCGATCGTCTGCAGACATCTTCCGATGACACCGTTCGCTTCCGAGTGAGCCCGAGCCCCGATAAGCTCCTTTTAACGACGTCTAACTGTCCGTAGCATCTTGCGTCCCTGGCTTAAAAACAGACGGCGATTTTATCAATTTCCCCGGGTATCGGCCAAGCTGGAAGATGATCCCGCGATGTCCGATTCACCGAGGAAGGTCCTCTCCACCTTTCGTTGCAAGTCGCAACTGCGCCGCGCTCGCCTAAGTGCATTAGCCGGTGACCCGGATTCCCGGCGATCGGGAAACGTCGAATCGAATTTCATGTTAAATGTTTGATGCTTCTCTCTCTCCTCCCTCTTCCCCTCCCCTTCGACACACGCCGAGGCTCGATATATTATCGAAATATTCTACGGTTAATTGTGCGGGTGAAACGCGGCGTGGTTAATACGCCGGGTGCATTTCGCGCATAGAGCGGCCGATACTTGTGCATTATTCCCGCATCCTGTCCGAAACTGACAAATTATATCGACAATCGGTCCCCTTTGTCCCGAAATTTCACGGCTGCCGAACGAAAGAATTTTGTCGGGCCGGGTCTTTGTCGAAATCGTTATTGTTCCACGCGTTTTACACGGTTTGTTTGAGGTTCGTTCTGTTTTGCTTTCTGCTCGAGTCACTTCGAGACCGTTGCTTTTCATTGGGATTTTTCTCCCGTCGAAATGTGCGAATTAATTTTGCGTCCACTGGCGTGTACACTGTGTAAAGAAATGTTCGATCTTGGCTGCCATAGGCGTGTTCTACATCTTCGAGTCGATGGAGATCTGTAAGAAAAAAGTTGCCGGAGAATTGTCCTTGACCATGTAAGGAGGCTTGACGCGTCAATGTCCTTTGCTCACTCAGAGGAAACTGTTTATTTAACTAAAACTCATGGTAACATCAATTTAACAAAATGCTAACGCAACGCATAAATCAATAAAATTATATATAACAGTATAAATCAATAAGAGGTAAACATATGAGTAATAGAAACGGTGATATAAACATTCTTACAACCTTGACATTAAAGGTCCAGGTCAACTTTGTGGCACCTTTTTTCACAGATTTTCGTCGGTCCGATAATGTAGAATACGCCTATGGCATCCAAAGGACATTTCTTTACACCTTGTACATTGTTACATCGGAAATGGCCGTGGATTGTCTTAAAATTTTTTAACGGGACCATATCTACGAAGCAGCTATGCGAACGTTTCATTGGCTATTTCGAAATTAGCCACGTAAAGTTTACAAAGACGATAAGAACGACAAGACGATAAGAGCGATAATAAATTATCTTTGAGAAATGGCTCGTCATAAACTGTTATTTCGAAGGAAATCGTCAAGAAGAGATAGCAGGCGTGCTTTACGGGACAAGAGGACGCGATTTACGACTTTGGCATCAAGCCCCAGTAAGACCTTCGTTAAATGAAAAATAAAAAGAGGAACTGGGAAATCTTCGCTGCACTTATTTCTTCTCGGCTTTAAATAAAAATAACGCTGGGCGCATTTCTTCTTTCTCCCATTCATTTAAGGTCTTCTAATAAAAAGTGACAGAATGTGTTGCAATAAAAATTGGTTTTCACACCTATGTTGATAGGTTTCAGATTGTTCGTTGTAAACAAACAATATTAGGTATACAGGGTGGGCCGTTTAAGTAAGGCCATTTTTTCGGAGATATCAAGGTCATCTGGTGTTTTTTGATACATAACTACATTTTCTTTATTGCACCGTGTAACTGATAGAAAAATACATCCATATATGTATAATAACATGACCTTGAAATGACCTTGATCTTCGAAAATTAAAGTTTTACCTTGAATTGATGTCGAATATCTTCGGCCTCCGCAACCTGTGAATGCGAAGAAAACATAAAAGTATAGATCAGCAGATGTGTGTGTGTGAGTTAACTATTAAAACAACACTCGCGTTCTCTTAAGTTAAAAATGGTGTCCTTCTACGGTGACACATTTCATGAAACGTGCAATGACCGACTGTACAGATCTTTCAATTGTTTCGGAATTAATATCAACACAAGCTCTAACTATTCGGTTCTTCATGTCTTCTGGTGAAGTTGGTTGTTCATCATAAACTGTTTGTTTCAATTTTCCCCAGAAAAAAGACCATTGGCGTGACGTCTGGTGAATGCGGTGGCCATCTTACAACTCCAGTGCGACCAAGCTATCGATTTGGAAATTTTACATCCAAAATTCTTAAACGGATGTCTAGTGGTACATCTTGTACAAGTATTTGTCGCTCATTTTGCAAGAATGTTGCAAACTTTTCTCCATTTAAAGTACCGTTTATGAAAGAAGGACCAATTATTTGATTATTGAAAATGTCACACCAGGCGTTTACACTCCAGATGTTTATTTACATTCACGCTCTTGGTCAAAGCCTACGATCTCGATAGACATCAGTTCTAGGTAAAACTTTAATTTTCGAAGATCAAGGTCATTTCAAGGTCATGTTGTTATACACATATCTGGATGTACTTTTCGATCAAGTTTCAAGATGCAATATAAAAGAATTGTAGTTATGTATCAAAAAACACCGATGACCTTGATAACTACGAAAAACATGACTTTCGGGGGAAAATATTCTTGCCAGATATTTGGTCCATTGACACCAAGGACATTTGCGTAACAAATATTTTTTGCATCATAATAACCTGAAGAGATATTTAGGTGGCCTTACTTAAACGGACCACCCTGTATAACGGGCAGCGATTTTCAGCTCTTTTCTCGGCGACGATTCAATTTCGCACGAGAAGAAGAAGAAGTTGGCCGTGGACGTCGCGGAAGCGAAACTTGACGAGGCCGAATTAATCCGATAACGCGGTGATCGTCGCGCATCGGCGGTCCAATTCCTCGAACGGGCCATCTCTCGAGTTTTCCCGAAACTTCGGAAAACTTCCCGGCCAAGCGATTTGATTGGCGGGCAAGCCGGTTCCGCGTTGAAACAGAAATTAAAACTTCCGCGGACACGGTGACCGACGGAAAATCGAATCCCTCAATCAGGGAACACTGTGTAGACCCGTCTTCGACGAAGTCATTCGTCGTTAACCGTTAATTGATCACGGACTTGCTCAAAAACTGATATTGGAAACTCTTAAAATCGCTCGACTTTGGACGCGCATAACTTTCGGACCAGTCAATTCCTGACATTAAAACTTGGATTTTCGGCATTTTCTCGCCAAAATCTACAGGATTGCATAAAAAGAAGTTAAACATTTCTGGTTTCCTGAGGCAAAGTTTAACTAAAAGCGAGACCTGGCACACAGTTACGTTGCGTCAGAGACAACTTCGGTACAAAGAAGGGGACGCAGGAGTGAAAGCCTCGTCGAAGACACCTTGATGTTCGACTTAAGGACGTCGCAGGCACTCGAGTCTCAAAAGCAAGGATGTCTAAACGAGGAAACCCAAACCGAAACTTTACTTAAGCCGTCCAATTGTCGAGCAGCTCTGCATCCGATTTCGACCCTTGTTAATTCGCCACCTCGGGAGCAATCCGTCGCGACGAATATAGAAAGTAAGAGAGAGACAGAGAGAGCGAGAGAGAGAGAAGAGAGAAGAGAGATCGCGAAGCTCTCCACATTTCGGTTGAATATGTATTAGCCCGCAGGTGTGTGCGGTACGTTCAATTTTCAGAGGTGAATCTTACTGATGTACGCTCAGCGAGGAAAGAAAGTGGGACAGCACTGATTCACCTGCTCGCAGCATCCACCCATGGTTTGTTCTCGGACCAATCGGACTCGAAATCGATCTTTTTACCCATCAAAAGAATGACACAGCGGTCCAATACCAAGTTTACTCGGAGCCGAATTTGTGTATCGCTCTTTCGATTTTTTAGAAATGTTTAACTCGTCAATTGTGTAATCTTTACAATGTGTATTCACTGTGTTATTTAAATTCATATGTGTATTTTATCGATCACACTGCGCACGGGTTTTTCCGAACGAATTGTTCGACTTTTATTTGATTCTCTTCTGTCGTGCTTCTGCCAAAACATTATAAAACATCCGAAATTTACGAATATATTTTTCGTTTGTTAACAACGCAGTTTAAATTGTATCAGGAATACATTCCCGAGTTCCTGCTATTTAAAAAAAAAATTAATAACACATTCCCCACCAGCGACTCTATACTATTACTCTGTCACAAAAAAAAAACGTTCCAGCAGAAAAATTCAACACCAAATACAACTTTTGCAATTCCAATCGACCCTGTGAAAAGTAAAATAATTTTGTTAAAAAGGCTTCCATTGCGTTCGCGATTTTTAATTGGCATCGTCACGCACGCTACTGTGTCGCACTTAAGTCACAATCAAACAAAATCAATCAATGGTTAAAAAATTATTTTCGGTGTTTACAGGGGTGCGACGCAGCGCGATACGTTGACGGATGCCGTCGGGGCCGTATTAATTAATAAATAAACGGTCGACTGCGGCACCCGGATTCATTTTAATTAAACCCGAGAGACAGGGAGCCTCGTTCTGTTTATCCGCGTCGCGGTCCCACGCGTTCTGTAACTAATCAGTTCACGATATACTTACATATTCATTCTCACCGTGCGCAAATGTCATTAATTACGGCCGGGGGAAAGCGTATCGTTCGCTTGTACATCCGGCTGGACCAATATTTCCGATATCATTTGCCTGACAAGAGAGAGGGGGGAGAGAGAGAGAGAGTTAGAGTGGGATACTGATTATCCGACTGCGCGCGATTCATTTATAATTAAAAGTTTCGTTCCCCTCCTCCGCGATTTTCCTCGCCTTTCATCGGTGATTGTTACGCAAACGATGTTTTTCCTGGCAAACGAGAGGAAAACAAAAAATCGAGCGTCGACAGTGTATATTTGCAAACAACAAAAAAATGTTATACTGTCCGGATTGCGAAAACATACACCTGGATCTATAAAAATTTGGAGAAATTTGACCATTCATTAGCAACAATTTTATTTGTGAACCAACAAGTCGCCCCCAGTAACATGATCTAATAATTCATGCGAAATAAACATGTTCTGCCTGAGTTGAAACAAACCGGGGCTTAACGTCACCTCAGGAAACCAAAAATTTTTAACCTTTTTTAATGTAATCCTGTTAATTCGAACGACAAAAAGCCGAAAATCCAAGTTTTAATGTCAGGAATTCACTGGTCCGAAAGTTGTACGTGTGTAAAGATGTGCGATTGTCAGCGTCTTTGACAGGCAAGAGAAAATCACTGAAAATCGCATATCTTTACACACGCATAACTTTTGAACCAGTGATCTCCTAGAATTGAAACTTGGATTTTCGGCATGTTCTCGCCAAAATCGACAGGATTGCATAAAAAAAAGTAAAAAATTTCTGGTTTCCTGAGGTAAAGTTTAACTCAACCTGAAGTGAAACAGAAATTTCTTTTCTTTCTCAATATGTTTGATAAAAATTGAATAGGTTGAAATATTTTTGTCATAAATAAAATCCGCAGTCACGATCTACAATTAAAACGAGACTCGTGCAATCTAATAGTTCGCGGGTTGATAATAAAAAAGAAAGAGTGCAGTCTATTTCTTGCGTAGATTGGTTCGAAGATACGCATCGGCCCAGTTTTAAAACGCTATCGATCATCGGCGGCCAATTAACCCCACGCACCGGGTCCGGCGGTTAATTGGAGCGGCGCACATTGAAATGTGCAGCGTGCAGCGTGCAATGTGCACTGTGCATCATCCGGGCAGCGACACGCGCTCGTCTCGTCCTTCCCGGAGATCGCTAATTAGCTCGTCCCCGTCACCGGTGTACGTACGTCCGTACGTCCGCTCGATCGTGGTATCTTGAACGTCAAACGCGACAGATTATCCCGCACCCAAGCCTAGATAGAAACACACTGTTTGCCGTATTGTTCCCAGAAACGGTCGCTCATTATCGCCGAGCGACGAATGCACAATGGTCCGAGAGATAACAACCGAATAATGCCGGGCTTAGGATCGATTCCGAGCAATTACCGACCCTTTGCCGAGGAATCCTCGAAACTGCGAAACGATTCGCTTTAGAAGTCACCGTGTCGACACAATCTCTCCACCGGACATCCTCAAGCTACACTGCGGATTTTTGGGCGAAACCGAAATTTCCAAAGTCGATTCCGCGTTGATATTTTTACGGCGCTGCGATCTCCATAGCCTCGGTATGAAATGGTGCGAATATCAAGGCGGTCGCGTTTAAAATTTCCAATCGTGAACACTGTGAAAAAGTTTAATCCCTTTTTCAGTAGGGATGCAGTGACAATTTCTGGATTGGAAGAACGACACCATTGCGGAACAGAGATAACGCATGAAAAATTCAAACTTGCAATCAGCTTTGCACGAGTAAACCTCATTTTGCATGAATATTAAAAGATCAAGTTTTATCCCATCATCCTGCAATGCATGGGGTCACCAGGGTTGTTTGCAACAAATTTCCATATACAAAGAGGGCTTGAATAATTTCAGAGAATTGTTTAACAAACGAATATTAAAAAGGAAATGTATTGAAGATTGTTGAGAGTACCTTTAAAGGGACGTAATATTTCAAAGAATATTTTACGGCTAACAAGGACCTGATTGTAGGTCATCAACCATAGTCTCATCTTCCCCGAGACTGTCGACTATGAAAAGAAATGAACTCGATTTTGCACTCGGCTCACTGACGTTTCATGTTGCAATTCATTCCTGTCTTATTCTCTTTTACTTGCTTATTGCTATCTCCCTATCTTCATCATCTCCGTATCTACAATTTCCATACCGACCGTCTCAACGTTCATCATTTTCCCTCTTCAACGTCTTCGCGTCCATCATCCACCTCTTCATCTTCGCCATTCTCTTTCTGTCTTTCTTGAGAGAACAGGGGAAAGCAAGTTGAGCCTACTGTCAGTCATCACATTGTGATGGGACCATTAAGCGTGGCATCATTAAACCAGGGAATTTTACAGATTCTATCTTCTTTACCGTTCATATTAGAGAAAATGAAATTACATTTTACGAATTATTACATTTACAAGTGATCAGATTGCAAAGCTTTGTGTATAAAATTTTCATACAAGAATTTCAAGAACCATAAATCAGAAAAAATTGTGTTCATTCATATCAGAACTATGATACTTTCTGCAAAAGGTACAGCCGGATAAAGAAGTCAAAAGTGCAAATTCAATTTGCAACAGGCCATTCGATAGCTTATCCAAAGAAAATACTCTGTGCCAATTTTCTACCCTATATGTCGACATGGGGGATAGTAACGGGGTGACAAAGGAAATCAGGTTTTTCCATAATTTCTCCTATCCTCTTCACTTGAAAATTCTGAAAAAAATCAGGCATATTGTAGCTATTACAATGCACATCTATGAATTTTTTCAAAATTTTTAGCTTCGAAAATCGAATTTTAAAAAGAGCGATACTTGGGAATTTTTAACTCGCAAATCAATTTCGCCATTGGAATTAGATAAAATTCGTATAATAGCTCGCACCTTCTAGGTCAATACGAAATTCGTCCCCATTCGACAAATGATTAGCAAGATTCCCACAAATTGGTTCTTCGTCCCGTGAAAACGCGTCCTCCATCGGATCGCGCGAAAACAGTATCGAGAGGCGGGCGTTAAAAACTGGCTGGGAAAACTGTTTCTCCGAAACGAGTCTCATTTTCCCTCGGCGTACAATCTGGCCGCCGTAAACCGTTCTCGATTACAGCCTAGGCCAGTCGTTTCCCATTTACTGTTGCTCCATCCGTTTCCTCCTGCCGACTCGTCCGACTCTGCCACCGAGGACAAATTTCATCAAGCATCGTCTACCCGTTTCAATTTATTATTTTTCAGCACTTTCTGGGCCAACCGTCGGGAGAAACGCCCTACCCGAGAGAAGAATCCCGACTTTGACCGAGTACGACTCGAAAGTTTCCGAAAAAAAAGGGAAAAAGGGAAATGCAATTCTCCTCGAAATTATTTCTCGACCGATTTTTTTATTAATATTCCTTCTGAAACTCGCGGAACAGAAATTTAAGGATTGAACCGCGCAGGGGGTGATTCTGCGTGTAAAAATGAATCGGAAAAAAGGAATAACATTTTTTCATCCGAGGCTTCGTTCCCGAGAAAATCGAGCAAAGATCGGGATCGCGTGCTTTAGTATATGCGGGAAGTAGAATAGGTTGGTCGTGATCAGACACGTCAGAAATATTCTATCTAATAGCACGCATATTCCGTTTTCATACTCGATTTTCTATGAAAACGAAGCTTCGGATGGAAAAATGTTACAGCAAATTTTTTCTTATTTTTTTTTTTCTATGTAGAATCGTTCTACGTACGTGGTGCCCCAATGAATTTCGCCCGCGGCTCGATCGTACAAACGGAAAACTTTTTTCGCTGAAATCGACGACATTTTGTTAACCCCCGGCCACACTCGGTTTTGCTCGGTCACAGCTGTTGCTGTATTTATTTATTCATATATGTAGTTATATGTAAATGCGGTGCTGCGGTTGAAAGGATAGGGAAATTTTATGCATGAGATATCGCAAAAATGGATATGTATGTGCTGGTTAACGGCTTCGGATACCGCGTTTTTCATCGAAAAGTAGTCGCTCGACACACTTATTCAATGCGTCGGCTGATAGCATTATCCCAGAATTTTTGAAAGTCTATAATTGATAACTGGGAACTTCTTTAATAAATTCGGTAGTACACTGATAACTAGATTGCATAGAATATAAAATTTGACAGAATTTAGAATTTTGATTTACTTCAGATCTACAAAGGCTACTACCACTGAAAATAAGATTTCATTTGATTCTACTTTCATACAATTCGTCTTCAAAAAAAAATTGTCTATATCAAGTGCACGAACCATATACATATTTTCTGATACATTCTCCACTTTGTCATTCAAGCATTCGAATTTCTCATAAACACATAACATCTACGGTCTAATAATTACAACGATCTGCAGATGCTTGTATAAAAATTAAATTAAAAATTGTCTACATCAAGTGCACGAACCATATACATAATTTCTGATACATTCTCCACTTTGTCATTCGAGCATTCGAATTTCTCATAAACACATAACATC
>JAQQRP010000665.1:0-10307 GCA_028454245.1 Halictus quadricinctus
TGTGTGTGTGTGTGTGTGCTCTGTACCTACCTGTAAACGCAATGGGCAGCCGTCAAAACGTGTCGGTCGGTGACGAGGACGCCGCCGCAGTACCGGCTCTCGTCTCTTCTGAGAAGAGCCGCCATCCAGGGCCACTCGCCGGGATCGGCCGGTTGCCCGCCCACCAACCTGACTTGGTTCTTCGCGCTCGTTCCGCATCCTCGAGGTTCGCCCGCCGGCGAATCCACGTCCACGGTTTCTTCCTTTTCCCAAACGATTCTACCCGCGGCGTCGATCGTCTCCGGCGTCGTCGTCTCCTCGTGCCCGACCAAACTTCGACCGGTCGCGCCACGTTCGTACGAGCAACCGATCGAGAGTCGAGCGCAGAAAAAATATGCGAGCAACGTACGACGAATCATGTTGTATCGCGGAACCTTGTCACGTTCCTCGCGACACGAACGTTTGCGAACCGACGCGACGATACCACCGGAATTCCGGTCACCGTCGCTTATATAGTCTCCAGCGTTTCTCCGCGACGTATGCAACCAGCCTTGCGTCCTCGAACGGTCGCGATCTTACCTCGAGGCGCGCGGCACGACAACCGCTCCATTATCCTCGCGTTTCGAACGTGCTCGCTAATCGACGCGCTCTCTCGGATCGCGGCGAACCGCGGCTTGCCACGTTGGTTACAATCTAACACCGATTTCGCGAGCCCGCGGCTGTCGTGGTTTGGTCGAGCGTACCGAATAGACCGACGAAACTCGTCGATCGGATCGGACGCAAGAACCTGTCTCTCGCCTACGAAAGAAATGGTTGGCTGGCGCCAACGCCACGCGCCGCGACGCGATCCTATGTGAAAGATACCCGGCGATAGCAATCGGGAAGCGAGAGAGCCAGCTCGCGAACCGTGCGGACGCGCCGCAGTTCGCGCTGCTGCAACCTTCGAAATTGGAAGAGAGGTGGGAACGCGCGCGAAAAGGGAACGAGAGAAAGATCGCGATCGAGGACAGGCCAGAGGCATTTCCATTTAAGGGAGCCCGCGCGCAATCTCTTGCTTCTCTCGGCGCCACTTTGACACGCGCGTTCGCGAACCGTTTACCACCGATGCGACGCCTGTTTTTGCGAGCCGTGGTCGGGGCTCGCGCCGCGCCGCGCCGCGCGCTTACCAGCCGCTTTCTCGGACCGGTCAAGGATTCCAGGATCGTTCGCGTTATCGTTTACACAGCTTGCTTTATTGGTCGAACAATAAGTATACAGACATATTTAGATATAGAACCGTTCCAGCGAAGTTACTGCAACGTCGACGGGTCGATGGGCACGGGATTGCTACCGACATCGTTTAGATCGAGGGTGAACCCGTAGACTCTCGTCATGTTCGTTGCCGGATAGTAGATCTTGTCGACGTGTCGCAACGTGTCGCCTGTGACGCTTTCCGTGGTCTCGCGAACGTACGCAGTTCCGTTGGATGTGCGACCCGATTGGACGATTTTCGTCCCACCAGCGTCCGACACAATAACATTGTTGCCGCTACCGATGACACTGCTACCGGTCGATTTTATCGTGCCCCTAGCTGCAACAAATTCGAGTCCGGTTAGCAAAATACCGATTCGATACTCGGCGCCGGAAAAGTTGGGCCGAGATCGACGAGAGACGAGTCTCTCGGAAAGAGCGTCGTCGTGTCATCGCGCATACGTGATACGTAAACGTATGGGCTCGCGACGCGCGACGCCAGAAACTCTCCAGATGGTGAAAAGAGCAACGCGATTTTCGACTCGAAAAGATGGAAAGCTTTGAAACTGAAAAACTGAAAAACGATCGTGATCGCGTACCTATCCCTTCGTTCAAGTTATCCGTCGATCGTCGGACTTGATGCACCTCGGACCCCACCGTGTCCGATATGCGTTGATTCAGTTGTTGCACATTCTCCTGAATGTTTCTGTTCAACAAACCGAGATTCCTGGTCAAATCGTTCGCCCAGGTCCCACCCAAAACGTATTGGCCGTCCGCACCGCTGCAACAATCGGAACAATCGTATAGCGTTTGATCGAGAAACGTGGCGGAGAAACCGTGCGTTTATCTAAGCGTAACTAACCTGCGCAAAAATGCCACGCCGACGAGTATCGCCACGCCGATTACCAACCTCATCTTGCGTTCTCTCGCGCGATATCGGCTTTGCCTTTCTTCCGCCGCTCTTTTCTCTCCTAATGTCCGTCGAATTAGTTTCTCTCGATTCGTCGGACCCCGAAGAAGCTGATTACAGGACCCGTTGCTTGCTCGATTTACCACGTAATTCGTAATTGCGCCGCTTAAATATGTTCGGTACAATCGGATGTCCTTGTTCGAATCGATAACGCTAGCCACAGCAAGAGCGCGCGCCTTTCAAACGCTCCGCTTTGCTTCACTTTGCTTCGCTACGATCGGCCGTGCGCGTATTTGCGATAAATGAAAGGCCCGTTCTCTACTCTTGACACACACAGGGTCCTCCTCGATCGCGGATCCACGGACCGATACTCGAACGCTTCCCGATTTTTCGCCCGTGTATCCTCTTCTCCGGCCCCGCGGATCAGGTAGCCGAGAAGCAAACGGATCGCAAACGCGTAATCGTTTCTGCCCCGCGCCCTCGTTTCTTTTATCCTCGTCGTTTTCTCCGTTTCGGGGGGTGGCCGGGGGGGCGTGCGAACAAATTAGGTCCGAAGACGATCAAACTTTGTGGCGTGCAAGATGGTATTCTTGTTTGTCCGAGAGGACGAGTTGCAGGAACGAATTTTAAAGAAGCCGCGCGCGATTACTGGCCATCTATGGAGGATCGAGGAAACCAGATGGATCGTAGGAAGGTCGACGCGTGCGTCGCGTCGCGTCGTGTTGCTTCCCGCACGTACGCTGGTACGCTCCAGTCACGATTCACGATGGAAAGAGTAGCGCAGGCTACGGTAGGCTATGGCAGGCTGTGGCTATGGTTGTAGGGGCGGGGAGGGGATGGGACGGGAAAGGAGGGGGCGACGACTCGGACGAGAAATACTCCACGACGGTGGTTCAGTGGTTTCGCGGCAGTCGGTCGAACTGTTCGAAGATAGAACCCGCGTGGCGCTTGCTGTTTCTCCTTCGTCGGGGTACTCGATCGAGCACGACAGAAGATCGTTTTCATGATTTTTTCCCCGATAATCTCTCGCGTACTCTGAACGATCGGGGCGCGAGTTTAACGCTCGAACGATCCTCGGGAAAACGCGTCGACTGTGTACCGTGCTCCAGACCGTTGGCGAGTTACATGGCAATCGAAGATCGTGGACGGCACACCGAGATTTCTGTTCGTCGGTCCAGAGTACGTAGAACCACGGGTCAAGCAACCCGAGCTATGCACGAGAAAAAGGAAAAGACCGGCTGGGTGAAATCGGAGGATGTGTGATCGGTTCTCTCCGCATCGGAAGCTGTAAGTACGATTTGCCTCGAAATTTAACGAGCGTTTTACGAGCGAGGATCCTTGGGTCGTTTGTCGCGGGAGACGATCTGTCGCGACGTCCCGTTCGATCGGTCGTGTTCAGTGTTTTCGTGCATCCGTCGCGTGTAGATACCCGTGATATCTTCCAGACTCGTTTTCTTCGTTGAACGCTGCGCGATCGTTCACGTGCTCGTACGCTCCTTTGTAAGAAGGGAGCCAACCGAGGATCGAATTTTTCTCGCGAGTACGGAGCCGAGCCGACCAATAAATCTCTGGGCACCGAACGCGAGCTGGTTTCGGGGAAATCCGACTCGGGTCCTCGGCAATAGGCCCTTCGAACACGAACCGTTTATCTCGTTTCTCGGATAACCGAAACACGTTCGACGAACCGGACGAGTTCGCTTCGACCAAACAAACAAACCCGCTCGCGCTCCGAGTTTCGAGCTTCGAGCTTAGAGAAATCGGTATTCGACGAGGACAGGGAGAGAGAGAGAGAGAGAGAGAGAGAGAGAGAGAGAGAGAGCGATAAAGAGGACGGAGAGAAAAAAGGAGGAATACGGCGCAGAGGGGAAAAAGGACAGGTATTTTACGGGTAGAATCGACGGTTGTCTCGTCACGCGTTCCCCTTGAAACGCCCGTAAATCGTTTCTTCCAGTCACGTACGCGTCGCGTTCAAGCTGCGAACGATGTTTTGTTCTGGCTCCGGTGTCCACCGGTATCCTTGGATAATTCGAGCGGCTACAGGGTACGAGCGTGTTTCGATTTACGACGCGGAAAAATCGATGTCCGTTGGATCGCGGTGAAACGATCCACGCAGAGCCGGCGCGAAGCAGCGCAACGAGTTTCAACGATCCGTATAAGGAGCTGATCTGCCGCCGCGCCGCGCCGCGCCGCGCCGCGCCGGTTCTCTCTTCTGCCGATCGGTCGGTCGGTCGGTCCGCTGGAAGAACCTCTCTCGGGGCTGGTTCCAACGAACGCAACGACGACGACGACCTAGAAAACGCGCGTCGTTCGTCTCCGGATCTTCGCGACGAACCACGCGCAAATTCGCGAACGAGCTCTCGCCGATCCTCGCTCCTCGCCCCCTGCTCGCGCGACGCGTAAAAGTCATACTTTCTCTCGCCCGCGGCAAGGCAGCCTCGACTTTACCTCACCTTGCTTGCCATGCGTCGAACGTCGAGCGTCGCGTGCGTCGTGTATCGCGACGTCGCCGAAAACCAGCTCGAATTGAACGTTTCCAACGTTCACGGGAGATTCCGTCTTCGAGAAGACTGGGCAACGCCACCGCATCTCCGCTTATCGGCGACGTCGATCGTTGTTGTCTCATCGCCCGATGCGGAGATGCGACGCAACGCTCCGCGCCGCCGAGCATCGCGAATCTCGGCCTCGGTTTCGCTTCCGAGCTCGTCGCGGCGGCGTACCGGCTCGTCGCGTCCGTCGACGCTCGGCCGAGATTCGTCGTTTAAACGACCGTAATTTATTGCCGGCTATTATACCGGTTGGACCGAGTCGTTGCCGCTCGTCGACTAACGCCCGTAACGAGCCACGGAAAACTTGGCCAACGATTCCTTTCCCCCTCCCAGAACGGGTTCGCCGTTCCGCGGCGAGGCAAAATATACAGCTTTCGCCGTAAACTTCTGACCGTAGGTCGAGCAGCGATAGATGACCCTGTTATCGGTGACGAGCGTGACGGGGACCACCTGTTTCGCGTCTCCGCTGATCTCGCGTTGTTCTTCCCCGTCGCTTTTCCAACGAACCGGCTGCTGCCGCGGCTCGACCCGACTCGACGAAGCGGTATCGACTCTCGTGTCGCGCCGAGGAGAGCCGCGTCCGCGTGACCATGTTTGGCGACCCGCTCCCATAAAATTTCTCGCAGGCCGTTCGCGCGCTCCGCCACGCGCGGCTACACTTTATTCGTGCTTCGTCGTACGTACATTACTTTGCAATCTATTCGCCTACCGACACGGGATAAATCGCCGCGTAGCAGTTGTCGCGAGAAAACTGCCCGCCACAACCGCGAACGCTATCTCGGTCACGACGCTTCTATCCGTGGACCGAGAAAACGAGTTGGTCGAGGGACTCGCGAGGTGCACACGCGAAGAGAACGCTGACGGAGGAGGAAGAGAGAACGAGAGAGAAATAGAGAGAGACCGCGGGCCACACCCTGCGAGAGGATCCGCTGGAAAAACCGCGCCGGTGCACGGCGCAAAGCTGGACAGATACGAGTACGGGGAATTCGTCGTTTAGGCGAGAATGGAAATTGGCACCCTTCCGACGACGTCGTAGGTTCGGCCCTGTCGTTCGTTTCGCGTTATCCTCCGTACGCGGATGGATAAGACGAAGAAAAGCGATCTAATCTCGCGCTACCCTCTTATCTCTGGTAATCAAAAACCGACTGGAAAGAGTCTCGCGCGATACGAACACGGTCGTCGGCCAAGCTAACGGTACTCCTCCTCTCGTCGACTCCTCCGCGAACTTCTCCGTCCCGCTGCTTCGTTCTTCTCGACTCTTCGACTCCTTGGACAAAGCTTCGTGGAACTATCGGGTCGCTTCGACGACACCTTCAGGGAACGATTGTGTCGAGTTACCTTCCGTACTTATTTTTCCTCGAGATTAGGTGCGCGACACCCACGCCTTCCCAGCCCGTTCCAGGTCTATCTTCTTCGCCGGTTAATCGGACGCGATTAACGCCGACGAACGTTCCGTTTATTTTTCGACACGCGGTTATCTGTGACTCGATAGGTATACAGTGATGTGTACAGGCCGAGAACGAACCATACCTGTACCCGTACCTACGTACGATATAATAGATGCGAACGGTTGTTACCGCGTTCTAACGGAGAGTCTGCTGTCGGCTACTCGATGCATAGATCGCGTACGGTCTCCGCGGAACCAATACGGTAAACCGTCTTCCGCCTGGCCTCGTTCGTCGCGGATGTCCCCGTAACGTCTCTTCGATCGAATCGAACAACCCGAAACTCTCGAGGATCGCTCGCTTTCCTTCTTTCTACCTGTACGTAACCTATCTTCTCGATTACACACGCCGTTTCCGCGAGGAAACGATTAGGATCGACGGCCTCGGTTCTCGATATTTCTATGCGAAGGAGAACCGCGTCCCTTAAGAGACAGTTTCGGGACCACCGTGGCGTCCGTGTATTATCGTACCCTCGACCGAGGGATTTTTAAAAAGTTTACCCTCTCGAGACCACCTCGACGCGGACCGGAATATTTTACGTGGGACGACGGAACGCGACCAAACGATCTCGGCCCATTCCGAACAGTGAACGCTGCCGGGCGAACGAGGAATTACCAAACGGCAAATGGCAAAACGCGTTGTACGGAAACTCGTATTTCGCAGCGGATTTTCCAGCGAATCGCGAACCGACTCGAAAGAACGTCTCTCCGCCGCAGACTCGGAACGGGACGGAAATACGCGTACGTAACGCAACCACGTGGGTCCGATGGCCATATCTCGGAGTCTCTCGTCTCCCGTCTCCCGTCTCCCGTCTCTCGTCTCTCATCCAGTCTCTCGTTCCTCGTCCTTTGTCCCGCTATCGTCTATTCATAGAGAGGAGAAAGCGCGAGCTGTCACGGTGACGGCCGCTCAAAGAGGATGCGCGAAAAATGGAAGACAGGAGACGGGGTGCTCCGCTCCGCATTTTTCCATCTCGAGAACGATCGATGATCGAGGCAACCCACTGATCGATTTTCTGCCCCGTTGTTCGTTTCAGGTGCTACGCGGACGCGTCGTTTCGAGATGGATTCGAGACGAGGCTCGACGCTGCTGGCGATGCTGGGAACGCTGGTCGCGGTCCTGAGCGCCGCCGATGACTTTCGACGCATCTCCTACGATGGTAAGCGAGACGCGCGAGCAAACCGAGGCTTTCGATGCCGCGACTCGCCTACTTGCTTGCTGCTCGTCCTTTCGGAGCGACCGAAGTCGCCTCGATCGAAACGTGGGAGGCGAGTCGTGGACGCGTGGCCGATGCGCAAGCAGTCTCGGCGTGGTGCGCGATCAAAAAGTTGCTCGGGCGAGAGCCGGCTGCTATGGTTTTGGTCTTTGGGCGTACGACGAGCGAACGCGCGGAAGACGCGTAGAGAGTAGAGCGTAGGCGGCGAGCATGGCACGCGTCGGCACGCGTTCGTATCCTCGGCGAGTCGCGCGACACACACACTTCGATTTCTCTGTTTCGCGTCTGTTCTCCCGCTGCCTGCACGTGCCTTATGTTTTACGCTTTTTACGCTTTTACGCTTTACGTGATCGCGCTTGCGTTTCCTTTGTCTCTCGTCGCATCCTATCGTGCAGATTCGTTTTTCCTTTCTCCGGCGAGGTTGCGAGCGCGAAGAGCGTAATCTCTCTCGACCTCGAACGTCGTCCTACGTCGCCGTGGAAAGCTGTGCGAATCGGTGCCAGTACGCAGACGTTTAAGGTTCTTCAAACCCGTTGTTCCGCGGTTCGTGGTTCGCGCGGATCTTTCCGGTTTTCAACGAGAATAGGCTCTTTCGAAACAAGATCCGCGCGACCGTATTTTATTCGATTCTACTCGAGACCGCGATCCGTTTACGTTAGCGGGCGTGTCTCGGAGCGTCGGCCGAAGCAGATCGAGGGGTTCCGCGTTGCTTTCGAGCCGATGCTATTTCGAGGATGGGAGCTGTCCGAAAGCCGTTCGAACTCGGAATCGATTGGTCTGGCGTTGCGTGTGTCGATTGTGAACGCATCGCTCGCAGCGTTCGTAAAGGCCGATTACAATCGCGAATCGGCGAATCGATCGAAAGGGGAACGCCGCGCAGCGTTGCGTCGCGTTTCGAACCAGGATCGAATTCCAGCACGTTCTCAGAGAGCGCGTTTTATTTGATTTCTAACCAGTCGACGTAGACGTGACGCGACGCGACGCGACGCGACATCGAGTTTAGCCGATCGCGCGTCGTTATCCATTTCCGCTACTGAAAAAGAAAGCACGCGTAAACCGCGAAATCGCGAATAGGCTTCGAAATAGGTGGAACGACGAGACATTGCGAACGGAAAGAACAGAACGGGGAACCACAGCACGGAAAGGAGAAAAAGTATCGTGGAAAGGGAGAGAGGGAGAGAGGAGGGGACCGGTCGGACGGGGAAGGGATCTCGGAGAAAAAGAAAAGGCGGAGAGTGAAGGGAGGATACCCGAGAGGCCTTCGAGATCAGGTTATGCTAACTGGGGCCCGTTCGTCCCACACGTATCTACTTATAAGCGTGTGTACGTGGTTGCACAGACGTCGATGTCGCGAAAGTATAGGTTTGCGGTGTGTTCGCGTGTCTCGCTCCTGCTCGCTCCACCACGCGCTCTTGTTCGCATTCGCGTCCGCGCCCGCGCCCGCGCCCGCGCCCGCGCACGCACCATCGACGAACCAGAGTACCTGAATACGTGGAAACGCGAGAGGTACGACCAACGATGCAGGTATCTCGGCGGAATCGTTTCTCCGCGTCGGCAAACCGGCTGAAAACCAACAAGACCAACGCGACGCGACGGTCCGAGGAAAAACCGAAGAGACTTTGAACGTTCGGAAACGGGGAGGAAACGAGTCCACGCGACCTCTCCGTTGCACGCGCCAGTTTCTCCGACGCGAAGTCGATGGCCAATGGCGGACGAAAAACTGGAAAATTCTCTGCCCGAGAAGAAGTCGTCGTCGAACGCGAGACAAAGGGGGGAGGATGAGGGCACACGTCGACCGTACGGATCGTCGCATCGCGCGTTCCTTGAACGTCGTCAAACTAGTTTGTCCGGAAGGGAAAAAACATTTCGCGGAACACGGATGCGATCGCGATCTCGGCCGAGACCGCGACCGCGAGCATCGACGAGGTTCAGCGAACGCGAGAGCAGTCGGATCCCAATGGACGACGAATCGTCGCGAAACTGTATGACACGTTCACCTATGTTTCAGATTTGGTGGACACCGCGCTGTTCCAGGAAGAGGGAGTCACCGCGTACTCTCAGCTGCTGTTCGACGTGGCCAGACAGCAGGTTGTCGTCGGAGCACGGTAAGCGCGTCCGATGCGCTCAGCGATTCGAACGCTCGAACGCTCGAACCCGTTTCCGGGTTCGGAGAAAAAATCGCGAATCGCCTGCGTACCACGTCGGGGTAAACCGAACGTTGGATGTTGGCGATACGCCAAACAGGAGTCGGGGGAGCGAGAATCCCGCGTTTCTCAGCCGACCAGACGCGTTCTCGGGATCGTCGACCGTTTCGGCGGCCCTCGAGGAACGAGCGACCCTCGTTGGCGGTGGAGCTTTTGAAATTTACGGTCCACGATCTGTGCGGATCGCGAACGACGAAAGGAAAACCGATGAAAAGTCGGTCGACACGTCCGGAAAGGAACGCGCGGAAAATTGAAAAATCGATCCGGTTTCTTCGGTCGAAATTCGCGTTCAACGAAATACATGCTGAACGATCGCTCGGTAAAATCCTGCTTGGTTCCAAGACCCGCGATTCGCTCGGACAGAAATAAAATTCGGTCGAGTTCCTCCAGTCGTTTCCCTTCGAGAGCAGAGGCGGTCGGTTATTCGGAGCGAAAAACAGAGAAAGGAGAGGCGAACGTCGGAGAACGTCGAGACGGCGCCAAAGTGTCCTGTTCACGAGTACGCAATCGTTCTTGTTCTCGGATAATCGCGTGCGCGCGACCGCGATCGCGGGCTTCGCGAGCCGACAGGTAAACGAGTGGGCCGTTTTTACGTCGCTGATATCGGCCCAGCTGCCAACGAACCGACCGTTTCTTGTTAACCGAACCATGGAAATTGAACGAAACCAGAAGGAAAATCGTGGCGCCGCGCCGAGTCGAGTCGAGTCGCCTCTGTGTGTCCGTGTCTGTCGTATCACACCGACGACACGACGGTACCGCTGACAGTATCGCCGCCGA
>JAQQRP010000666.1:0-10303 GCA_028454245.1 Halictus quadricinctus
CGGTAAAAGCTTAAGTTTAAGTTTAGAATAATGATACTTATATTTTCAAGGTGCTAAATTCTTGGACATCAATTACTATCGGTCAATTCAATTTTAATTCGTCGAAAAGGAAAAGAATCCTATTTTGAAACTTGGTATTTCTGTTTTGGAAGCAAGTATTCTTAAGATGGAAACGAATTGTATTACACAATATGGCGGTTTAAATTGACTTTAGGAAAACATACCTTTCCTCTAGGTCTTAGAATTTTTTAAGAGGCACGAAATTGACAATTTCCTAGAGGTTTTAAAATTCTTTAAGATATCGGCATCTATATGGCAGAGGGATTCTCCCGAAATTCGATCGGGCCAACCGAAAAATTCTCGGACACGAAATTCCTGAGGGTGTTCGATCGGAAAATGGCGCCGCGGTAATAGAGCCGATCGCCTTAAATGGTTTTGCCTGCAAAAGGCGTGCTGCGTGAGAAGTGGGTTAACTAACTGGCAACACCCATGTTTCATATAGTTCACGGGAGTTTTCCCAGACCTGCAACAACCGCTCCGAGCAGAAGCCGGTCGAGCGCAAGAAAGAGAGAAGACACCGGCGATCTTTGTGCAACAGGACACTCTATCCCACGGCTTTCTTCCTCTTGCTCCGCGACAATGGCTGCGTCTATGATCAAGCAGATGCGATCACTTGCGTGGCTGTCATTGTGTTGCACGTGACACCGTGCGATTACGACAGATACGCCGACGAAGATGAGGTAACTAGCAGACGAACGCAGGAGAGTCTGCGGTGGTATTTAACGACGTAGAAATTCGCAGGTCATATTAAACTGATTTTTAATCGGATCGGCGATAATTTCTTATAATTAGAGCCGGGCGGAGAAGAACACCTTGCTGAGAAAGCAATTTGTTGTGGGAGATGATGAACCAGACAGAAACGTAGCATATAATGAGTTATTAAAGAAGAAAGATCAGTATCACGATTTATTTCTGTGCGAGGATAAATTCGAAGTCAAGTATGTGGTTTTAGAAGCACATTGTGATGGAAGGATTTTCCATAATTTTATAACTTACACACTTGTTGGACGAAGTGTTCATTGATAGTATCATAGAAAAGCATGATTACGAGGGTCCTTACATGAAATAAAAATGTTCTATATTAATTTCAACAAACTAGCATGAAATACAGCTTGATTTTCTTTCTTAACGCGTTAAGCGCCAAACATCAACCCCAGAGATTCTTACAAAATCAGAGTAGTTTAATTAATGAAACCAAAACTAGAAATTTCAAATGCATTATAGGGGACGTTTTCTTAATAAAATTCGGTTCATCTGGATATCACATAATAAAAATGAATTTCTAAACAAAAATCACTGTCATATGTGACTGACGTGGCAGTTAACGTGTTAATAGGTCGAATGGGTTAAAAATAATATGACAGTATATTTATGTTCATCTAATGTTTCTGCTGTTTTAAGTGTCCTCTTTTCGTCACGAATGCATAAAAACCGCAGTTTGGTAATCAAATCTGTACCTTGTAAGAATTACACGTCGGGCGTCGAATGAGACATATCCACGTCCCTAATACTAATCAATTGACATTTAGAGTTGCATCGAGGCGATGCCGGTGAAGGTATGCCGCTGAGAATGTCTCGACCTTCGACGTAAGCGTTCGGCATTCGCGTGCGGACGATTACTTCGAACTTCTGCCGGTGATAACGATCTAGGATCAGAATACGTAATGAGAGGCAGCGTTCGATCGTCGAAGAAACGTCGACGTCCTTCTCGATCGATTGTCGGGAGAAAATTCGCGCGATCCAAGCGGATACGAGCGGAATCGTCTCGCTAAAGGTGAAAACACGGCTCTGTCCGACTTTTCAGAGCCGGCCGATACTTTATCGTCGGAGGTGGAGCTGCTCGCCTCGGCCTCCGGTAACTGTACACCTTCTCTTCTCGTCTTTCCAACGTTCTTTCCTCGCCGCCTCGTGCTCTTCCTCTTCTTCGACGCCCTCGTTCCCGCCATCCTGTTTGCCCGACCTTTCCACTCGCAAATCTCGCTATCTCCGCTGAAAAAAGCGAACAGATGCTCCAAAGTTGAACGAATTTTATCGCTTTTTACTGAAACTCTAAATCGTAGATGCTCTGCGATAAAATAGGTTGAAGCAACTCGTCCTGGATTCTTCCTTAGAAAGCTTCTGAAAACCTTTCAAATAGTGCCGCTAATTTCTTTACTATTTCGAAACTAGTTGTTCAATTAAAATGTTATACTACCTATTTGATCGAACATTTATAACCAGACCGTGAATTTCATGCATTTGTGCTGGAAATGGGCAAGTAAACTGCCCCCAGTGAAACTATTAGAAGAGTACATTATTTTTAGAGAAAATCGATAAATGCAGACAATTTTTAGTTGTCTTTTTGTTTTCAATTTTTTGTAACGTGGTGTTAAACGTTTCGAGTTTCCAAACTCAGTGATCGAATTTTCGCGGTTAGGAAATGGCAGTTCATTGTGAAAAATGTGTTGAACAATGTCTATTCAGCGTTATTCATTTCCACCGCAACGGAACTAAGCCGCGAAATAGAAACCGGAAGCGGACTTACTTCCTACCGAGTTTATGGTTGCGCAACACAATTTCCCTTTCGTTCCTCTATTCCATCGCAATCTCCCTTCCTTTAACTACATTCACTGTCTCGTTATCTTGGTTACGCTAAAACGAACAACATTTGAAACGTTATTTTATTCATTTCTCCTCCTGGTCGATTTTGGAATCGCTCCATTCTTCGTGAATATTTTTAAAAACATGATCACGTATATGTTTATATACTCGCGAAAGTCGTAGGATTAATTGCGACTAAATTATATGTATGCATAAATTAGAAATTTTAACTGAAGATGTAGAATGGAACTCTGCATAAAGTGTACACCAATATTGAATCTGTGCAAAATGACTTATAAATGATAACCTACCATCTTTCTCTGCAAAAATACAAACAAGGATTCTTTTGCATATAACTTCCACAATTTTTGTTCAAAATCGTCGAACGAGTTTCTAGAATTAGGTATAGAGATTATTCTATTCTTTCGATAAACTTTTGCTTTCAACAATGTTTTCTATTCCACGTCTTTTCAATGCCACGTCACCCATATGTGGGTGACGGAATTATTTGTGCAGGTTTTAAAATGAATTTTTCCGTTGATATATTCGTTGTACTGAACTTGATTAGGATCTGTAACATGCAAGAAAGTTGGAGGATTACTCGGTATCATACATTTAATTTTTTGCAATTTTTATTTCATTAGATAACTTACTTTGATTTGATAGAATTTTTGGGGATTTTTGGCCATCTGGTTTGGCGATCAAAGTGTTCGATCTGTCCAGAATTGATAAAAAAAATATTAATACGTTCATCAAAACGTATCAATGCAGTCGAATTCGATAGAGCCTATTGATTTTAGCTCTCCAGTATTGCTGTACATCCGCTAAAACCGTCTCTTGCCTCTATATTTACCTGACGGATGAGAGAAGAAGCGAAAGCAGAATGGCATGAAGGAAGAGGTCGCAAATAATCTCGTTCTTGTCCTTTCAGAAACATCCTTTCCCGGCTACCTCTGCCGTCCCTCTCACTTTCCGGCGTTCGTCGATTTCGTCGTCTTTCTTTCCGCGCGGCTCAACTTTTTCAGCCTGTCGATCGCCGCCGGCTAAAGAAATCGGCGAAGGCAAACGAAAAAAAAAAAGAAATAGTCTGCACGGCAGCTCGATGAAACTTTTGCTCTTTCGCGGCCGACTCGATCCTCTCGAATCCAGGAGAATACCTATTCGAACCTCTAGAAAGATTTAAAATTAAACAAACAAATTTTCGCCTGGCCCTGGACGACCCGTAATGCAGGCGGAGTGTTAAGAATGACTTTTAAGGGCCCGGGATAGTAGCGTGACTTTTTAGTTAATAATTTCCATTTACAGCCTTCAGACACAGAGTTAAGATCCGTCTTAGTCTGTGACTAAACTTGTCACATTGTTTGCTCTGTATTATCGATATTACGAATTCTGAAACGTGCTCCAAGTCTTTCGGTTTATTTCGCAGAGAATAAAGACAGAATATAGGTGAATTTGTAGCTGGAGATATTTTCTAGCGCGCGCTGCTCTCGATTTCATCCAGAAAACTCATCCAATGACAGAAAAATGCTAGGATAGACTAGAAATGCTAGGATGCATTTCTAGGATCCCAAATTTCTGAGCTCCCAAATTTCTACGACCCCAAATTTCTAACCTTCCCAATTTCTAAGCACCCAAATTTCTAAGCTCCCAAATTTATATTCATATTTAAGGACGAAAAGTTGAGGCACGTAAAACCATTTTTCGCCTATTTTTGTCGGTAACGTGGTCACTCTACCTTATCGCGAATCTACGAAGACCGAATCGAATCAATAAATCGAATCAATTCAACGATGTACTCGAGTTATTTGATTCAAGATCAACTTAGGAGAATATTGAATGTATCAGAGGAACTTCAGACCACCACAAATCACTGCAAAACATAATACAGTGAATTCTCGATACATGTCAACAACACTGGTCTTGCCAGCGTCATGTATCGTGCAAGGACGAAAACTTGAGGCACGTAAAACCATTTTTTGACGGTAATGTAGTCACTTTACCTTATCGCGAATCCACGAAGACCGGGCCCTTAACCTGTTCAAATTGGTAAACCGAAGAAGACGTTTAAAATCAGTATTCAGTCGATTTTTTACTGTAGCAATTAAATCGGAAATACGTAAAAATTGAAATCAGAGTTATCGTTCGTAACTTTCTCATTCGTAGTAATAATAATTCAATACGGTTAAAGATAGGACTACAAGTAGAATAACAACAATTGAATATAACTCTCTAGAAAGCAAAGTTAGAAAGCAAACTGTCGACTTGTCCGAGTTTACATTCTTTAGTTTTATAGTCCTCTTCACGTTGAACCAATAAAGTTGCCAACAAACGTTTAGACGTTTCGTTTTTAGAACTTTGAAGAAAGTTGCTTACTTACGATCTTCGAGATCTTCATTCGGGACTACGGTGCAATGGCTGCATCGGCGCCGATCGTCACGCATGTCGCACGCACGTGTGCGGTTTCGAGCAATACGCTCCAATTGGTAATTATGCGTTGCATCGAGCCCGCCGTGGCTCCGTTTTCTTGTACCCGGCGACGTATAACAAGGGTGCAGATAACGATCAACATTGTTCGATGCCGGTCTTAGATTCGGAGAAAGTCGGCGTGTCCAGGACTTTGCCGGAATTGCGTAAGGCCACGTCGATTTCTTAATTACCGGCGATGTCGGCTAACCTATTAATTAGCCGATCAGCTCGTGAGAACGTTGCAGATAGAATTTATAGCCGCAAGGATCGACGGGGTTTTAGAGAATTTTTAAGAAGCCTGGCGCGTATGGGGTTCATCGCACTATTCTTTACTACAGTCCTTTTCTCACGGATTAATTAATGTTTATGGCTGATTGTTTCTCTCTTTTCAGAGGCTATTTGGGAAGAGACTATCTAGACTGTTGGATCGGAACAATGTTTCCGTTCTGCTGCACAAAGCTAGTTCTCAAAATTAAATATTTAATTCTACAGGCTCGGACGAAGTTACACTCTTTTATAAGGAAAAATGGAAAAATCGATTTTTTGTAAGTACCCTTTGGAAATGCCAATCAAGGTACTGTTCGTACCTCGCAAGAAGTCTCGCGGGATGGCACAAGGGCAAAGGGGGCACTCGCTCGCTCCGCCTATCCCTACCGTTGATGCTCCCATAGGCCAATGATTAGGCTTTGACGTCACACTCTACATAGTATGTGCAACCGCTGTAGCCAATAGGACAGCTAGAGGCGTGCCCCTTCCACTCTGACCAATCAGCCCCGCATTCCTTTCACGAGACTTCTTGTGCGAGACGCACAGTACATATTATTTTGTTTCATTTAATTTTGACAAATGCCTCTCAGATGACTTAGAGTCAGTTACTGAGAGATAAGTTAGATGTCACTTTTCTTAAGGTTTAAGAAAAGAAAGTAATAGCTGCTGTATTTTTCAATGAATGCAGACCATTTTAATTTTACCATAAAACTCCGCAGTCCAACAATAGCCATCTTTCGGACCATGGAGGAACGATCCGGCGGAATTGGAGTTCTGCAAATAATCCGTTAATTATCGTTCGATTTTATTTATAATCGGCAGCTGGCGGCTCGCAAGAAGAAACCTCGGGAGGGCTCGTTATCTGCGCGAGAGCCGCTAATTTTCCAGGAACGCGTGTCTTCCTCGTTTCCATCCTCGACTTCCTCGTGGTCTTATCGACGATCGAAAAGGAATGCGCCTGGTACGTTGGCCACGAAACGACGATAAACGGCACGACGGAATTGCCGGTTTGCTCGTCTCGGATTATCGGGCGAGTGCACCGAGTGCACCGAGTGCACGCGTCCCGCGGGATGCCGTGCCGGGAAGCTCTACGTGCGAGCATGTGCATCGCCGCGGCTTCCGTAAGTGTGCCGTGCGTCGTTTCCGGTAGGACGCTCCGGTGCATCCAACTTGCAGCCAAACCTGTCCGCGTGCGGGTGCGCTAAGGATGCAGCGGACTTGTTCCGCGAAACCCGGCTCCTCCTTCTCGCAGATTTCCTGCTTCGAATTATAGAGATTCTGTTTGCTACTTTCTAATCATTTTGTGTTGACTCTGGTCGATGATCGTGCGAACATTGTGATTCATCCCTCGACGTATAGTATCCATTCTCTATTTATTTCTGAGAGGGCTAATTAAACTTTTTTTTATACAAAATAAAAATTTCCCAAGTCAATCGTAAGTTTTGTATTTGACCTATTCATTTCTGTCGTAAATGCATAAAATATGTCGCCTATTTGTAATAATCAAAATGACACGAGGTGCAAAAATTAGGATTTAATTGAAGCAGTCGGAAGGCAGATTTGAAATTATAGAAAGATGTGCTAGGAACAAAAATATATGGATACATGGTCACTCTTTCGACCCTTATATCAGGGTTAAAATGAAAATTGAGCACCACATTCAAAATCTTCTATATCTATTTAAATCTCTTGACGTCTAGCTTTATGCATAAAATATAAGTGATCATTGAATTCTTTTGGCACACAAAATATACAAAAATTTGTACAAGTTTGAGAACTGCAGATTGTGTGCACATTTGACAAGAGTGACCAGTGAGCATACAAACCAGTAAAATCGTTAGGGTTTAAAAACATAATTATTCCCACTTTGTTAAAAGTATTGAGTGAATAAATACAGTTTTGTTCAGCTCCACTATTTGGTACGACTGCCTCGTGCAATTTTTATGTTGCAGAAGACTCCGCAGTCTAATCACGAGGATTACTATCGATCGATGCGAGAGATATGTAATTACAGCAAAATTAGGTTTTAATATTAAACGACCAGAGATGGAGTTTCGTGATTTCAGACCGTGGAATTCGGTTGCGCAGAAATTACGAGCGAATGCTAAGCCGCATAAATAACAGAGAGATGGTGGCAAATAGAGACAGTAATTGATGGTGTCGCGTACCCGTTGACGAACGCTGCTCTTCTTATGGGAATCACGTCGCCGGATTGTTGCGTGTTCACAAAAGCAGACGAGACCGGTGAGAACGGGGCTACGATAGCATAAAATACGAGTCTGGTTGCTAAAGAGGACATTAAAACGATGATTACTGTGTTTCAATTATATTACAAAGCTTGTTTGTTCTTTCTGTTACCTGAACTTTCTAACTGGACTCCGTCGCTTCCGCGAGCACTCTTTTCTTTGATTGAATGCGAGGCGAATTTTAATTATCCGCCATTGAAACTGTTTTCAGTACCTCGTGGCGTAAAACTTTCAATCGAACACTATTCTCGGCCGTTTTTATTTCAGTGCTCTCGAGCATAATGTGGAGCAGTAATGGCACAGTTGTAAGAGAGTATTTTAATATTTCTTGATACGGTTAAAAGAGTGTGAAGGCTAATTAAAATTTGTACAAGAGCGCGGAGTTACAGAGCATGTAATATTTACACACTCGCCTAAACTAATTCGCTCGCGAAATATACGAGATGCAATGTAGTGGAAAGCAGAACGTTTTTCAGTGTGTAAATAAAGATAAGCGAAAACGTTCCGGCTAATAGCTATTCGATACTAATTAAACGCGGATTTCGAGTCAGCTTTAAGTGCTATTTTACCCAGACCTCGTATTGTTAATCACCGTTCAAAATCTTGATCGTCGAGCACGGTTTCAAATTTTCACTTATTCGAGAGATCCAAACTTTCAATAGCTTCAGAAATTTTCCATCTCGGAAATCACTGAAATAGTAAAGATTGTTTTACCAAAAGTTCTAAAACAAATTCCTGTCCAATTCCAACCCTACAATTTTCATAAATAATTTCGATGCAAACTTTGGGGTGTCCTCGATTATTCCAACAGCAGCGACACACTTTTCATTTGAAATTCGACAGAATCGCAGATCAACTTTTCAGAGATCACACTGTGAAGAGGAAACTTCTCTACAGAAGGCCTCATGGAAACCTGGGGAAAAAAATTGTTTAAACTCTATGGATTCCTCTGAATTTATAGAATTTCAAAACACAAAAGAAGAAACGTGAAGTCACTCTTTAAAAGGAGCACAGGCAGAATATTTTCCGATTTTATGAACACGCGAATGCAAGAGACAAAAGATTACACGGTGTCTCGATAATTTATTGGAGCGGTGTACTCCAGGTCCGATAACAATGAGTATTTCGGGTAATAGTGGTGGGCAATTCCTGTGGGTCTGTTTCACGCGCGATCACGGCCATGATGGAACCACGAAAGAGACTCACCTGGCACGTCTCGGCACAAAAGGATCAAAAAGGTTCGCCCCCCTTTCGCTCGGTGTTACGGGGCACAGACTGTAGCCTCTCCTTCGAGCGGAGCTGTTTCTCTCTCTCCATTCCTTCCACTCCCATAGCAGAGGCCGCATACCTCCTTAGGATGCAGTGTAGACCTGTCCATTGGCTGGCAGACATCGGTTCTTTTCCGAAACGACGACGACGACTCATGAAACCGAGAGGATAGAGAAACCGGGGGGAATAGTTGTACAGATAGCCGTGTGCCGGTGCGTCATGAGGTTCAGTGAATACGTGAACGTTCTTTGAACTAAGAAGCAAGTGCTCGGGGATAGTCAGAGATCGACGAAAAAAAAAACAAAAACAAAAGAGAAAAATACACGTGCTGCGATGAGTTGATACACCGTGCTGCTGGGGAAGAAGAGGATCTTGAACCGACTTTATGAGGTAAGGACCTTGAAGGATATCGTTCTCGGTGCGAGCGATTGCAAAAGTCCCGGGGACACAATAAAAACCAGGACTATAACGCCAGGCATTTCGCTCGAGCAAGGATCCTGGACTTTCGTGGAACCTGAACTGAACTGAACAGAACAGCAAACCCGAACGTTCGTTAGGCGAGACGTTCAATTTAATTGCTGTTCGAAACTAGTTACTCCATTTTCGGAGCCAGCACCTTTCAACTAGACTAGGCTGTCTAGCCTTGCGACACGAAATCCTTTTATATTGAGCGTAATCTGTCCGCGGCGAGTTGTCGCGTTAGTGCAACCGTATCCTGTTGATATTTCCTTGACCTGCGAGGAATTGCGACATTACAGTTGATATTTAATCGCTCCTTCGAACCCATCTTTCTGGAGCTAACTTTCCTCTTCGGTGATCTTCGAATTCGTTTCTCTTTTTTCTTTTTTGATTTCTGCCTTTGAGGGATTAGAGATACTCGATGTGTGAACGTGTGAGTTGGGATGCAGTCATTTCTATTTTGAATATACGTTCTCCCGGTTGTTGCATACCGATCTCCCATAGACCGCAAGCGTAATGGCACTATGACAATGCCTCGAGGCACGCGGATCTTGCCAAACTACCGTCACCGTTTTCGCCACTCCGACGGAAACCAGTCTGACCGGCGCGAGCGGGCTAGTCGATGTCTCGGCTTCGCGGAGCCGGTGTCAAGTTCGTGGAACAGGAATATCGCGGACAAATTGCTAGATCATTAATTCATATCGATTAATTCGCGAATTTTCCCACCCCCGAGCAGCGCAACCTTGACCTCGACAGAAAATCCAGTCGGTTTTAACGGCGTTGAGAGCCGAATGTCCATGTGGCACATCGTCCATTTTGTTTCTCTGTTCTATTTAGATTTGTCGCTAGGAGATGATTAAATTCGCACAGCACTCTTTGCAAACCTGTGACAAGCCAGTGTCGTGTAACGTAACCATAACAAATATATAAAATGAAGTTTCCACTAGTTGTGGGAT
>JAQQRP010000669.1:0-10294 GCA_028454245.1 Halictus quadricinctus
AAAAATTTCCGATGAAAACATTTTTACAATTTCAGTAATTGTAAAAATGTTTTCATCGGAAATTTTTTAATGAACCTCTTCATTGAAGCACATATTACAATAAAAGTTGTATGAAGTTTGATTGGGTACAGTCTTGTCACTGTTACAAAGCAATATACGTCAGACGCATTTATTGCTCGGTAGATCTAGTGTTAAATTCGGCGTTTGACGCAGAATTTGGCAATAACGAGAACGTCAAGTTAGGGCACACCGAGTTCGATGAAGGTACGAGTGGTATTTTTCGGAAAAATATTTGACAGGTATTTTTTTTTATCGGTCACGTCAGAAGCGTGCAGCCGTTAAATTTGTTATCTCCTCCGGGTGGCAATTTAGGGGGAGATAGTTGAAGAACCAAAGAAGTTTCAAGAACCAAAGTCAGTACTGGAGGAGTTCTCGAGCGCTGTCTGTTTCTCATTCATTTCAGACGAAGGAGTCTCGGCAAACACTCGAAAATTTCCATTACGAGATTGCGGAGCTTCGTGCAAAATAAAAATTGCATCGATTGCAAGACACGGAAACTGAATGGGAATTTATTTCCCTCTCCAAAGTTAAAAATCCTATTCACCCATTTTCGCTATAAAATTCCACCCGTTACTGTTCAACTAGGAGAATCGTTTCGGCCATGGTGTTTGCGTCTAATAAAATGGTTGATCTTCGAGCTTGCGTGTGCCGCGAGCGAACGACTCGTCCGCGAGCGCGTTAACGATCGTTGTTCGAAACGAGCACGCATCCCGGTGCTCGTTACGAGAAGTCGTTGAGTCCCAACCGAGTGGAATAATTTGGCGAACTTTTCCGAACGCGGCTGTAAAATAATCGAAATAACGAACGCGGAGGCTCGAGCGGACGAAATTTTCAATTA
Source organism: Halictus quadricinctus (assembly GCA_028454245.1). Taxonomy (NCBI): domain Eukaryota; kingdom Metazoa; phylum Arthropoda; class Insecta; order Hymenoptera; family Halictidae; genus Halictus; species Halictus quadricinctus. Next base: position 899 of record JAQQRP010000669.1, read on the forward strand.
CTCGTGTCGCATTAACCGCATCGGGGATTCGAGCAGAAAAAGATTGTCGTTTTGCCGGAGACACCCGATGGACAGAGAGTCGACGCTCCCATCCCTTCCCCGAAGCTTCGTTCCCGGTGGTCGAAATTTTCGGATAGCAACCTGTTGCTAGGCACCCCTGGGAACTCTTATCCTACCTACCCTGTTACCCGGCAACCCCTGATACACCCCTCAGCCCTGTGTCCGCCTCGTTCCGCGTCACAGCTTTGCTCTCCGGCGCGGCGACGCGCGCGGAATATCTCAAGCTCGTCCCTTGTGTGCCTCGTTTTCTGTCCTTCTCATGTGTTCGTTATCCGATCTGCAATCTTCTCTCGACGTTCCAACGTCGTACTTCTGTCTATGTTTCTATGTCTGTGGCTCGAGGAAGATACTACGGGAATTATGTGCGCAATCGTTCGTCTCGAGGAGGGCAACCCTCCCCTCGAACTATAACCAAATTCTAGATTTTCAAGTGGCTGTAGCCAAACTGAAACTGTAGCCGAACATTGGCTTTTTAATTTTGGCGAGGCAATATAATGATAAAAATTTGTTTTCTCTTCTAGTGATTTTATTGATAAAATTGTTATCAACTTGTCCGGGACAATGTCCTGATTGAAACGATACCAAACACGACATCATTCGGAGCACGTTCATTCGTTTAATTCGCGATACTGGAGAACCTCGATTATCCGAACTATTCAGTTGCCTTTTTATTATACCCACTAATTGAAATCTTTCCTGATTTGTCCAACGAATCGTGTTGCTTGTATAGGAATCGCTTTATGTTGAACCGTTTCGAAGAATCGGGAATTTAGACACCATCGATTCGGATAATGGAGGTTTCACGAAATCGTGGATTAAACGAACGGATGTATTCTGAATGGTATCGTGTTTGGACTCGTTTTAATCGGAAAAATGTGACGGATCTGTTGGTGAGAATTTCAGCGAAAAATTATTCAAAATAATTATAAATTTTCCTCGAATATCGTGCACATGTAAGGGCGTGTCGCGCGTATACGAGAATTGTGTGTACGATGATCGTGTACGACGACACTAAATTTCACCAAACACTAGCTTCTTCATTTCGAAGACTTTCACTTTGCAGTCGTAGGAATTATTAATTCTCCGTCTGTCTCGCCCCCTTTATTACCTCCTCCCGTACTTTTTACGATTGTCCCTTATAAATTTGTTTTTCTCCCCGAGGGAAAGAGGGTGGAAACAGCACACACGAGGGACAGACGCGAGCCACCGTCGCGTCGAGCTGAATTAATGAAAACTGAACCCAACCGACGATAAAATCCATCTCGGAGAGCGCCCGATGGAAAAACTTTGCTCCGTTCCTGTCTACGACATGTGATCGGGCGGGAAAGTTCTGTAGGGATAGGCCTGTTAACCCTTTTCGATCCTTCAAGAAACTATAGAGTCCAGAATTTCCATAAGACAGCGTTTTAAATGATATTTCACAAGTTGAAGTGCCTTTTAAATTCCTATATACAATATCAATCGATTAATTATATTCTACAATTGCAATTCTTTCACAAATAATTATGGAAAACGGGAAGGTTTCAATTGCAATGATATGTATGCAAATAATCGGAGTCATGAAAATTTTAAATCAAAAATGAGCAACATGGCGAAAGCGTGAAGGGAATTGCCAATAATATTATTACGTTCTACGATATTAATATCAATACTGTGCAATTTATGACGAAATGAACCAAAGTTTCAATATTAAATAAAATACTCCAATATTGCAAGGATGGATAAAAAAATTTAAAAATATTCGAAACAATTGAATCCCTGGGAAAGCGATGAACAAGCCTGGAGAAATTCGAAGAAAGGCCCCAAGACACCCGAGCTAAAAACAGTGGACCGGTGTTGTGTTTTAGGTTCGGATCAGATTCGAATCGACGCCGACTCAAGTACGCGGATTTTCTAATTAACCGGAGCTTTGTGCGTTTTACGTTTGAAAATGATGTTGACCCCGGGCGAGGGATGCCACCGGGATGCAAGGAGGGTTGATAGAACGGTTCCGCTGCATCCGGCAGCTCTCGGATCTCGTTACGAGAGAAAGAGAGAGAGAGAGAGAGAGAGAGAGAGAGAGAGAGAGAGAGAGAGAGAGAGAGTTCTCTCGATCCCGAGCTCGCGAAATAAATTCTGTTGGAAGATTCGTTCCCGCTCGTGCTCGTCCCGATATTATCCGATGCAATTTAACGTCGGCGCTCCCCGAACAAAACGCACGCAACGCCGAACAAAACGAATATCCCTGTTTCGAAACGGTTCTACCGGCACGCGCTGTTTAACTGGGGTCCACGGTAAAAACAGGCTGATTAAAATGAATTCGGGCCTGTGAATTTGTACTAGATAACACGTAATTACCGAAGTACATAGCGAGCAGCAAAGTTGAACCAATCGAACAATTTAATCAGAAAATGTGGCTTATTTGTGTCACTGTACACAGTGATCAAGAATAGACTGTGGATCTCTATGGAAAATAAAAATTGTCTGCATCAATTGCGAGAAACAGAAGCCAAGCAGAACTGTCATTCTTTTATAATTTTAATATGTTGACCGTAACACATTGATATTCCGAAACTCTTTTAACCTGTTTATTGTTTTAAATTGCACCCGATCATTTTTGTCTGAAATGCATAAAATCCGCAGGCTGTGTTTTTCGATTCGAAAAATATTTGAGAAAATTCGATGGAAATCAATGCACTTGTTATTTTCGGAATATTGTTACGGGGAACCTGAATGACTCTTGAAGAAATAATAGAGGAGAGAGTACCTGTTAAGAAATTGTTATATAAACTGACGAGAAGTCGCGGAATAAGCGTTGAACGATGGTTTCTACGCAGGCTCGTCGCGCATCGCGTTGGTCGCGTCGCTGTTATTTGCTCGGGAGAATTAATATCTGGCTCTGTCGGCCGAGCGAAATTAATTTCGCTTCGTTACTCGCGACGTAACGAACTTACGTCGTTCCGACGCGAGTTGACGATGGAATCGTTGAATCGACGCCGGTCGATCCGCGATTTTACAACGGCCGCGCGTCGATCCGACAAGAAAAGACATGGTGGAAATCGAAAAATTTCGACGAACCTACTTACCATCGTCAAGCTAAATTTATTTTTAAAGGGCGTTTAATTTTTTGACGCGAAATTAGACTATCCAAAAGAAATGGAAAATAGTTCAACAATATTCTGAAACTTTTCTAACGATTTCAAAATTTTTTTTTGTTCGACAATTATCGCATTGCATCGAAAGGCTTTTCAACCAGCAAAAATAGCTGGCAAACGTTGTATCGGAAAAATGGGAACGATGCAATTCTGTAGTATGTACCTCTCACAGGTAACTAATTACCGAAACTACAAAGTGATATGAAACGCATTTATGAAAACGTGGGAGGGGGGAATAAAAATCTCTGTGACAACGATGCGGGGGAATTAAGCGCGGAGAGATGCTGCCTGTGGAAAGCAAAGCGAGTTTAGTGAGTTGGAAAAATGATTCCACCGTTTACTGTGTGTCTGTGCGAGTTGCAGTCTGTGTTTGTGTGTGTGGGAGGGAGTAGTTGGTTCGTTTTCGGTTCTCTTTAGGAGAGCTAAACCGCCATGGGTTCAGCCCGTGAAACGTAATAAGGACAAATGGCCAGGACGAGGCTGTATAAAGAAACCACGGAGCTGCTGGAATAAATGGAACACACTTTAGAGGAGCCGCCGGCCCAGGGAAATACATAAGGATAACAAGGGCTCGCTTGGCGACGTAGGACAAGACCGAGGACGGAATTTATGGCGGCCGTTGCGCTTTCTTACGTCTCTTTCGTGCCATTTTAATAAATTAAAATTGACGAGTCGTCGCGGCAGCGGACTCGAATCGCCTCGGATCGATACTCACGCACTGAGAACAAATTTCTGTTCAGGAATAGTAATGAAGATCAGATATTGCATGAAATAAAGTAAACCACGTACATTGGATGTGTCTTGGTTCTGAAGTTAAGCTTCGAGTGCAGAAAGTTAAAAAATTGGCTAAATATAGTTGTGGATGGTCTTGTGTATTGTATTCTTGTAAAATAGGTCCGCTGTCCGAGGGTCAAAGTACGGTGAAACATCCTTTAAAAATGTACTTCTTCGAATGCATCGACTGCACCGTTTTTCCTTAATCCCGTAGTGTCCAGAACTTTCACAATGTTGCTAAAATATAGACTTTGAAAAATAAACTCGAGACTGAAGACACAGCTGTTGCATCATTTAGTATTGCTACCCAGTAGTCGTAGACTCAACATCTGCGTCATTGACTGATTTCAACGTAATTAGTTCTCGGATGGAAATAACAATTGTACGTCCCAAGCATTGTACTCCGCGATGTATTGTACTTGAACACAATTAATTTCGCTGAACGTAAAAAATATCATCGAGTGGACTCAACGTTGGCAAAGTCTGTCGGTCTCCAGCATGTTAATATTTCATACGGTCTCAATTTATTTTAATTGAACGTGCAGGTTGGTTGTAAAATGCTTGAAAATATTCCACGAAGTTAAACCGATTTAATTTAGCTTATAGCCAGAAAATTTACATGCACCGTAACAATTATGCCTCGAGCCCTTTGACTAAAACTTCCGTTAAAAATCATAATTGTCCAAATGTACGGGTCAGGTTAATTTCGAAATGTGACAGTAATAAAAGAAATAAAAGAAGAAATAAAATCCAAATTTTATTCAACCATCTTTTTAACTTCGAAAAAATAATTTTCTCGTGTTTATCAAGTACGTATGACCACAAACCACTGTTTCTACTTACCCGGATCATTACAAGTTCCTTTTACCTGCGAGTTACAAGTACACGTTCGTACATAATTAGCGAATGAAGGTCTACAAGCTAATTATTCGGTGTAACTGCAGACGCGAGTAGAAAAGTTCACCGATAGTCAGACGCCGACCACGTCTACTTCGGTGGCACGCGTGTTCGACGAACTTTCTCTTCCCGGAGGCGGAGTCTCAAACGAAAAAATACTTTCGTATACTTCGACGCGTTTCTACGCAACGCTGGAACACGAGAAAGTGGTGGAAACTGTACGCAAGACGGGAATAAGTTTTCTAGTTTGAACCGCGGTCGGAATTTTCCTTGGACTGTATCGAACGCAATATGAATTCTTTTCTGCGATTCGCGGAGGAAATACGGGAAAGTAATTGCGCAAGCAGTCTCGACGAAGTATACCGTTTCTCGGATTTTAGATGATGTTTGTGAGGCTGTCATGCTATAAACTATAACCGACTTTATATTTTACAATCAGTTTCTTTGAGAGCCCTATCGAACGCTGTGACCGAAAATTAATTTGGTTGGTGGACTCGAAATATGTCAATCACTTCTTCCGGTTAATAATATTATATTAACGAAAACAAAGACATGTTCAACATGTTTTCTTTGTTTAACGAAACAAAGTACTAAAATTTGCTTCGCGTGTTTACCTTTCCATAATTCGCGCGGGAAAAAAAGCCTACTTCACCGGCGTTTCGCAGTATCCTAGCTCCTTAACTGGAGCAACGAGCAACTTCGAACCACTTGTTAGTAGGCCGCTGTTTGACTGTACACGAACCCTAATCACTTTCGATAGCGACTGGCACGGCCCCCGACTGAGTTACGATCGGTAGATAAGTAAAGTTTCGCACACGCAATTATTCATTTCTTTCGACGACCACGCTAACCCACGCAATATTTCTCCCAGGAAAATCATTTGCTCGTTAGACGAGCCTTGTCTAGCTCGACTAGTTATTCTTCCTGACATTGATTCTGCCCTGGTGGTCGTCGGCTGCCATAACTGAACCTTCTGGTCTTCATTCAACTAATGAAGAAAACCATTTGCATCGTTAGCGTGTGTATGCGCGCTATTTACAAAAAAAAAAATAAAATAAAATAAATCATCTGTTGTTTTAGTAGACCGCGGATCTTTACGCGAAATAGAAATTGTATAAATCGCAAGAGGCTGGGGCCAAGTAGGAATTATGATCTAACGTTTAGACGTGCTTAATTAGACACTTCTCTGAAATATTCGGAACAGTCGCAGCTATTGATTCCGTTACATTCTGATTCGCGAGCGGAGCGCTAGAGATCCATGCACGCGAATTAATTTGATGAAAGCTGTGTCTCGAGTATTCGGGCACAAAGAGGATCCTCGCGCGTAACGAGAGATTTTCAGACGACGGTGGAAAAAGCCGACGGGAATCGAATAAACGAGACTAGGAGCCAGCCGGTCCCGTAAATGTACGCAATGATAAATAAGAGAAACGCCGTCGACCACAACTCGACGGTAATTGGACTTAGCGAGAAGGTAAAAAAAAAGCGTCTCGATGAGAATCCGTCTCCTGATGTGGAGAAGGGGGTGGGGGAGGGGTGGGGTGAGACATAAAAACATATAGGTGTACGTAGAAGACAGTGGAATAAACGAGAACGAGAGCTGGATCGCGTGACTCGTCGCGCTTCCGATGCCTCGGCCGATTAGGCCAGTCAACCTAACCCAATTAACGAGGAACTGTTTCCCTGAATTTCTTCCTAATCCCCTATTTCCACTCCTCCTTCTAATCAAGCGCGCTGGATGTGTGTATTCAACCTTCTATCGGCGTATTGGGTTGATTTCGACCTAGATTCTTTCTATTTTTACATTAGGTTGCCGCAAAAGTTTGTTTTCGCAACGAGAAAGCTTCATATTGCTAAACAACGCAACATAACAGCGCGATAATATAAAAATGTGGAAGAACGTTAAAAAAATTATTTATTTCGGACAAAAAAATTAAAACAAATTGCAGGGACTGGGGGGTTAACATTCGTTGAGGGGTTTGTTCCAAGTGTTTAGGAATTCTGTAGGAGAGGTGCATAATTTATGCATTGTTTCTGCCGCTTATCTTCTGCGCACTATGAATTATTAATGTCTCGAATTGAATTGGCTTGTAGGGATTATGTCTTGAAACCTATAAAAGATCGCGAACTCTAATCAAAAGCATAACTATTTCAATACATCACAGGGTACGTTAATTTGAAAAACTGAAGTCGGCTCGCAAGGGAAATACATTCTTATTGAACCTTTCCTTTGAGCTTCTCTGCAGAAGTAATTATTCTCCCGTATTTATAAAGTGTTTGGCCACAGAGCACCTTTTCTACTTACTCAGGTCGTTATAAGTTCTCTTTACTAGCCTCTTCACTAGAATGAAGATCTACTAGCCAATTAGAACGTGCAACTGCGGGGGCCAGTAAAAAAGTCAACCGAAAGTCAGACAGCCATTAAATTTCTCAAGTGTCGAATGAGTTTTTCGCTAAGACAACAGTCGAAGGGTAACAGTGGTTCTTAGAACTACTCTTTCGAAATATACTATAATAAATCATTTTCTTATTGTTCTTAAAAATCAATTATTCACTTTCCGAAGAAAAATCTTTGTTTTATTTGTATTACGATTTTAAAGTGCGTTTTTATTAAAGAAGTTTTTATAGTTTGACAGTAAAAATAAAATTAACCCCACATGGAGCAGGGAGTGACCTTTGTTGACCCGGTTTGTGGCGGCTCAAAAAGAATAGAGTTCAATTTGCTAGATGATGGGCCTTATAGAAGGTTTAGTTGCAGAAGTAAGTAGAAAAGTCAACGAATGGTCGGTCAATCGATGACTACCACACTTGTAGAATGAACTTTCGCAATCAGGGCAATAGTTAACGTCTATGTTCGTACATCGACACATATTTAAATGGAATTTCGTTTGTTTTACAGGATGTTGGGCGGCGTGGGAAGCCGTCACATGCCTACGCGCCGGCGAGGCAGTAGCTCGCTGGTGCGTGGAGGTGTGGGCACCGCAGGGTACAGTGGATCAGGGGCTTCTGGGAATGCTAACAACGATGGGGTTGTTTTACCACCGGATGCGCAGAAATATGCCGCCAGGAGACGGAGGGCAGTTAACGTCAGCGATCAAAAGATCTGCGCCATTCTGCAGGGTCGCGTCAAGTTTGGTGATATCAAGTGAGTCCTTTGAGATCAGTACCGAAGTCGGTACAAGTAGAATAAGACCCGGTAAATGTACATGCGAGTTATCTCTCAATTTGATACCAAAGTCGGTACAAGTATAATTCACTTTACAGAATCCGCGTACATTTACGTGTTAAATAATCCCTCCGTTGATAAGAGAATAGCGGCTTCTTCTGTAGTTAACAAGTACAGATTCTAAACAAGATGTTAACAAGATATAGATTATGAGTAATACTGTGCCACAAAAGTAATGATCAAGTTTACAAAGAGCAAATCAAAAACTAACAAAAGACAACTAATTGAGGTATTGTGCAAAATTTGAAGACGGCGCCAATTCTTGCGATAGTGGCGCCGCGAGTGGCGGAATCTCGAAGATTCGTTCCGAGGTGCGAACAGCGCCGAACCACGTAGTGGCGAAATGCTTAAACTGTTCGTAAAACGTTACCGACAGTCGGTAAAAGATCGATAACCCAAATGTCGTTGACAGTAACATCCCGAAATTTACTACCGTCGATATCTAGCGGTTGATTTTGAACTAGTTGGTACCAAAGTTTGCCTAACAGTTTCAGCGTCTCGTCACTACGCGAAGTGGCGTTGTAGCACTCCTGAACCAAGGTTCGATATTTCACCACAAGCAGCGCCACTATTGTTTGACCCCAGACGAGGTATAGGAGCACACACGAGGTATAGGAGTAGACCAATCACCATATGGGGTTTCGAGTCTCACGATCTGAAATACCGACATCGTTAACAACAACTAGATTTCTTACGCCCTCTACTCTGACGAACGATAAATCTTGTAACTAGATCCACGAGAACTTTAGCCCACATACCTATGATAAATGATGAAGATACGACTCTGAACCCAACACACGAGTACGGCGTACCGTTCTCGCACACGGGTGTAAACAGGTGTAAATCTAACCCGCTGATGAGAGCAAACTTAACACTAACCTAACACTCGCTCAACAGGGCCAAGCTAACCCTTTTTCATTGAATGAAAAGATATTCTGAAACAAAAACTGCGTGTTTCGATTAATAATTGAAAGGAGCTGCCTTGAAGGTGAAGGTGGACCAAGAGTAAACAAGGAGAGCATTGAAGGATCTTCGGCACATCCCGAGGTAGCCTAAAGTAAATTCAGAAACAATTCAATTAAATACACAAGTTTTTATAACTAGCAAGTCTTAAATTCTATTTTAAAATGTTATCGCAAAGTTATAAATGAGCAGCTATTAGCTCGATATTATTCTCTATTTGTAAGATTACTAGAAGTTCTTACAAATAGAGAATAATACCGATTGCCCGGGTCTCACCACGAGGAGGTTGCTGCACAAGAGACCCGAAAGGAAGCCAGAAGGAATTCAATACGCTTCCTTCTG
>JAQQRP010000067.1:0-14563 GCA_028454245.1 Halictus quadricinctus
CCCTTATCCATTCTTTGACACCGCTACCGACAGTTCTTCTACCGAAACTGACGTGGAAGCGCCGCCAGAACCGAAACAAAAGATCATCGTTTCTTCAAACACCCTCACAACAAAAGAAGACAATTACGTGCACTTTATATCAGCCGACTGCAAATTAATAAACCCTGTCGGAAAATTACTTTTAGACACTGAATTAATAAACAAACAGGAATAGCTGCAGGACCAAAGAAGGGACAAGTTGTAATTTCAAACAACGGATTATTTAAAACCTTCAGCATAATAATTTCCGACAACTTTTATGATAAACCAAATAGAATGGACATAGTGAACGGATTGAAAACTCTCCAACCAGCTTTACAACAAAACAGAATCGAATCTTTCCGAATATCAGCCACCGGAGATTTGCATAAATTGGCACTCAACGAATTTTTCAAGACAGTGGAAGAGACCTTCGCAGAGCAAATTCCTCAAATTACAATATGCAACTGCATTATTACCACTCCTTCCGTGGACAATAGACAAGAGATTATTCACGAAGCGTACGATAGTTTAATCGGAGAACATAAAGGAGTCACAAAAACCTATAATCGTATTCGAGCGAGATTTCATTGGCCACACATGCGTAATGAAATTCAAGATTAAATCCGAAAATGCAAAAGTTGTCAGGAAAAGAAATTAGTCCGTGTAAAAACTCGTCAGCCTATTCTGATCACCGACACACCTTTGGACGCATTTGATAAAATTTTTCTGGATACCGTTGGACTATTACCAGTCACACCAGGAGGCAGTCGATACATTCTTACCATGCAGGATAATTTAACCAAATATTGTATTGCAGTAGCAATACCCAACATCCGAGCCACTACCATTGCCGATGCTTTTGCAAGGCATTTCATCGCAGTTTATGGAACACCTCAAGCCATACTAACAGACAAAGGAACCAGTTTCATCGGAAGCCTCATGAAAAATTTATCTGAGATTTTCAAAATCAAATAGATCACCATTTCAAGATACAGACCGCAAACCAATGGATCATTAGAACGAAGTCATATCGTACTCACGGAGTATCTCAAGCATTAAATGGATAATTACGAGGACTGGGATTTGCTAATTCCTTTTGCAATGTTCTCTTACAATACCTCAGTTCATGAAGCCACCAATTTTACACCATACGAATTAATTTTTGGTAAACAAGTTCGGGAACCAACCTCATTCCCAACTGGTACGAACTTGAAAACATATGGAGACTATCTAACAGAGTTAATAACCAATATAGTCCGAATACGTAATTTGGCTGCAACCAATCTTAATAAAGCAAAAGCTCGCTCTAAAGGCTACTACGATTGCAAGGCAAACCCTGCCACCTTCAAAGTAAATGATTTCGTTTAAGTACTCTTGCAACCTCGTACTAGCAAATTCGACCCCCATTACATTGGACCATACAAAATACTAGACGTGACAGACTTGAATAGTGTTGTATTACAAACACCAAACAAAACGATAACTAAACATCAAGACAAATTAAAACACGCGTATTTTGAACCAACAGTCGGGAATGACCATGATTCTCTTTTGCGTGCTCCTACTGCCACTGACAATGGGTCAACACCTTGAAGATAAAGACTCATTTTCCGAGAAATTGTCGGACATCCGGATCTACCAAACACAATGGCGCCTAGTAACTTCACTCGATGTCAACACGCACCTGCAACACACACCACCTGTACAACAACTGATTTCCATAATCGACCAGCTCTACAAAAGGCACGAAGCCATCAAATGCCTCAACGAAGACCTCGGACCTCGATTGATAAAGAAGGAAGAAAACACACGTTATTACCACAATTTGATAAAATCCGCAATGGGTGACCACCCATACCTCAACACAAAATCACCCCGACGTAATGCACCATTTCGATTCATCAGAACAGTCAGCAACATTCTCTTTGGAACCTTGACTCAGGAAGACGCAGATTACTATAATCACGAATTGAATAAAATATACAGAAACGAACATGAAATCACGGAGATAATAGCAAGGCAAACCCATATTATAAAGGGAGAGTTCTTTACGGTGCATACAAGATTATTGAATTTAACAAATGGAATGTTGAAACTTATGAAAATAGTTTCCGAAAAGTCCAAGCAACTATACGAAACACAATCAGAAATAGACAGGCTGCGATTAGAGGGTGTCATGAGGGAATCTTTGTTCGAAATCGAAAGAGGTTTAGACGACTACAGCACCAACTTGCTATTGCTAATAGATGCAATATTATTGGCGAAACAGGTGATTTTACATCCAGCAATCTTCTCACCCCAACAGTTGCTAAATTCCGCTTTGAAAATCAAGCAAACCAAGTCGCACGAGTTTCCTTTCTCGCCCGAGGAATTACTGACAGAACAGCTTGAAATAATTACCAAGCTAAACATAGTTTTCACGAAAGGCAGGATAGTCTTCGAACTCACCGTGCTATTACTAGACCACCAAATATTCACTTTCTACAAGATCTACCCCTGTCCATCCATGCAACCGTTGGGGCCCAAGATGGTGATGTCGTATATAAAACCAAGATTTACATACATTGCAATATCATCCGACGAACAACAGTATTTCCTACCAACCGAAGATTACTTAAGGAGTTGCCGTTCCTACCATAGGCAATTATTAGGATCATCTACCCTGCCCATGCAACCTGCGAAACCACCCTACTGTTGAACCCCGCCACAATAGACTGGAGTACCTGCAACATCTAGATGACTGCTTACCTGCAGTCCCACTGGCGAGCTCTAAACACACCAGCCACATGGTTGTACTTTATGCCAGAAGAAAAGAAAGCCCAAATTTACTGCAAAGGGAAAAAGGCAACCATAAAGACATTTCAAAAGACGGGAATTTTTAAATTGGAAGCAGGCTGTCAGACGACCATAAACTCCATGCAACTTAAATCATTGGACATTGTCGAGACCACAAGAAACATAATATATTACCCGACAATATCTTACAACTTGTCATCTTTACTGCCAGAAATAACTGAGCCTCATATCAGAGTAATTGAATCGAACATATGAAATGAAGAACCCTCCAGTAGCCATTTAGCCCTCCAGAAGACAATTACAACACAGCAGAAAGTAACCAAACACCAACAACTTTCAACCTTTTCCACCATTGCAGTGATGACGGCATTCCTACTCTCTGTTGCCTTAATCATCATCAAATTCCGAATATTTCGGAAACAACCCAATAGGGATCAAGAACAGAAAGAAACAAACGAGATAGAGGAGGAAGAGATACAGGCCTCGCATGCAGATATCAAACCCACCGCGTCGATCTTCTAAGGAGCAGGACCTACCGCTACCCTTCGGTGTTCCCCTAAGTCAACAGAGATAAGAGCTCCAGCCCTATATAAGCAGAACACCGATCCCTAGCAGCACATAGTCTCAGCATCAATGAGTGAGAACGCATCCACGCAAACTGAACCATCCGAAGGACGATCTAGTATCGCGATTCAGACGGGACAAAGCGGATGGTGGAGAAAACCCAATAGGACGGGAAAAATCCTCATTCCTCGACCTTACCAACCTGCAAACGGAGGCAAAACCGTGAAGGGTCGGAGCACATCAACAAGGATAGCCACAAGAGAGCGAATGAAGAAGTTGACGTAGCAAGCACGGCGAGTGTCATAGTCGCCCATAAGATATGAAAGAGTACAATCGCATATAGTAGAAACGTAGAGATTATAGAGACGAAGCATCCGGCACGTCAGATGTATAAAAGATTAAATATATACTGTGGTTCGTACACGGAAAATATATTAAAAAAAGATTTATTCGAGTATTTCCTGTCCACACAAAACGCTATCAACATAGATTTAAAAATTCTTTTCACGTGATCTTACCAATTATCACAAGCAATTTCCTATCTGGCGGAAATCATGGACGAACACAATAATATAGACATTCCTTACCTAATCCCAGAAAATAATATCATTAAATTTGAAGTAAAATCGCTACACATCAACCGGAAAATATATAAATGTTACGTTGATTATATACCCAATACAATCGGATACTCCGGTATAAAACGGTATTGTTGCGAATATGCCAACGGTAATCGTACTATTGGGTGTTGTTCACACGTAGCAGCTATTATTTATTACTTATTCCATGATCGATACCTCCATACTATTATACGGCCAGCTGAAATATTTGCGACAAAACGGCGTTTCTCGCGTTCCATCGCGAGCTCGCGATCGTGACCTAAACCCGAGCCAATCGAGGCTCTCGTTGTGGTCTGCGCTCGCTATATAGACCCGGCCGAAACGAGCAAACCTCGGAGTTGGCTTGGAGCAGCTCTCGGAGGCACTACTCCGAGCTACAGACCACTCGCAGCTACGTGCAAACGCGCACCCTATGGGTTACGTCCGTGCTTGTGCGTGATCACGCTGGTGTCGGGGTAACAAGTACTACCGGTTACGTCCGTGTGCGAGCGAAACCAATACTGCGAGCGAGTCTCGAGGTGGCTAGTCGGGCGAGAGCGGTGCTCCCCAGCACTGCGTCGCACCGCGCCTCCGGCTCTCTCCCTCTTCGCGATCCGATTCCCGATTCCCGAAATCCTGCGATAGTCACAAGGGCGCTCGGGCGCTCCCGAGTGCGTACAAACCGGAACCGCGGTCGGGTCGAGAGCGGCGAGCCGAGTGTCTCGCCGGTCCGGCTACGAGGCGAATCGCGTCCCCGCGAGCTCAGCGTATTACGAGGAAACACCGATTCACTACTACCCCTCGCTGAGCCGCGGCGGTTCCTGCCAACACCTGCAGCCCGTACCGTTCCGCGATCGTTTCCGTAGCGCCTCGCGCTCCGCGTCCGTACCGTTCCGCGTCCGTTTCGTAGCGCTCCGCGTCCGCACGATTCCGCGTGCGTTTAAAGATAAGACAGCCGTTAAGCTTAGAATAACTATTATTATACCTCGTCGTCCTCCAACGACGTTTTGTCCGCAGCCGTCAGTTCCCGCAGGATCCTCCAGCCGGCACTCCACGACGATCAGCGCCGGGCCAGCGGGCAACCCACACCCGAATAAAGAATAGTAGTTTGGCATAAACCGTTATCTAGTTATTTCAACTCTCCTGTCCTCTCAAAAGACCGTGGCATGCTCGAGCATCCATGAGAGGGCATCCGAACACGATGTAAACGTTACAAATTGTTATATAAAATATCATACAAAGCAAAATTACAAGGATTAATGTTTAAGAAATTATCTTCGTAAAAGCGTAACATACACAAAATATTAAAATATGAAAGTTTTATACATCAATTTGTATGTGTAATCATTTTAAGTTAGAAGTAAGAAATTCACCAAAAATGCTGCGAAACGTCTCGAGTTGCTGGTTCGTCCGCGCGAAAAAGGCCTCGAGTGCAAAGGGTTAATAATCATATATAAATGCCATCTTTTTCAATTGACACCATTTTCATTAGATGCTCTTATGTTTTCACTATAAGCTATTAAAAACTGATTTTCATCGGTTTGTAAAATCAACAATTTTTAAGAAATCAAAGAGTCCTTTGAGATTCGTTGATAGGTCACTAAGGACTACAACATATTCAAATTTTTACAAAATCCGAAAGACTGCTCAGAAAAGAATCCGATTTCACGTCGAATGACCCTATATTAACAGTGCCTATATCATTTCTCACGGCTGAAACGATTTGATCTGGTGAAAAAGTGAATAGAATAGTTTTCTTTACATAATTGTTAAAAAGTGTTACTTCCATGCTTCCTCTTTGAAATTTCGTTTTTTAATTTGCGGAGCTTCAAAAATTGTGGCCAGACAAGACCGACAAAGGACGCGGCGCACAGTGGTGCTAAATGGCCAAAAAGCGGCAAAAAATTTTGTAACTGTGTAAGAAAGTTTGTAACTGTTTATTTTAACTATGCTGACTACGTTCGAGTACGTTAGCTAATTCTATGTCTCCTTCGGTTTTTGGAGATTACCTTGTCTCGCGGGGGGGTTACTACCCTAATCTCTCTAAGCTCGTGAATTCCCAAGATCAGATGGATTCGTGCCTCCAGGTACTGGAAAGCGGCGAGGTTTGGACGAGTTGAATAAAGTATTAGAGACCCAGATAGAGCAACAAAAGGAAATATATATATTCTATGAAGAAACTGTTTACAACCCCGTAGGGCAATGAATACCGCCGTGGTAACGCGAAGAACAATGGTTCTCGGCCTTCCGCGCCGAAACCTTGCAACGCGTAAGTGGTTCGCAACCAATGCGTAACGAACGCTCGCGGTACGCTCGCTCGACTCTACGCCTGATTTCCGGTTCTACTCGGAATGTCATCCCAATACGGATCGCTCCCCGCGATACAACAGTTCGTGACCCGTCTGACCATCCATGCACTCGGCCGATGTTCGTACAAGTGGCCTGGGTGGAGATGCACACTAAACCTTGGTCACTCCACGGGACGCATGAGTCTACCCCTAGGCATGATGCATGGCCTCGGAGTGTCCTCGGGTATCGGTCACGGCAGAGTGCGCACGATCGTGCAAAGCTCGGTAGAGACGCACACTAAACCTCGGTTATTCCACGGGACCTATAAGTCCACCCTTCGGCACGATACGTGGCCTTGGAGTAATCTCTGATAAGGTCACGACAGAATACTCGCGATCGTACGGAGTACAATCGCCTCGAATCCGGAAGAGACCCACACAAAACCTCGGCAGCTCCCCGGAACCCAGGAGTATACTCTTTGGCACGATGCGTAGCCTCGGAGTAATCTCTTAACAGAGATTACGACGGAATAACCGTGATCGTGCGATGATCGACCGTCTCGCTTCGACCCGAACGGTACGGACAGTATCTCTCGAACAATACTTCTACGTACCTTGCAATTAATCTTTAATTTGAACTTTGAATAATGAGACGAATTTGTTGTGTCTATTCAACGCGACGATCGTTTGCAAGGCGACGCGTTTCTATTTCTGTGAGACGCAGAGCTCAAACTTTACAAAATTGTGTCATACGGACACACGGCGCTTTCCACTCGCCGTCGCTTCTCGCCTTCGCGGCTTGCTCGATGCAAGTTACATACATTTACGATTTGAACACATTTCCTATCTAATTCACGATTTACACAATTTTCTGATTCAATATTCGAACGCGGAGAAATCCTATAATTGCTACTGACTACTACGCGGTCGCGACCGAGAGTCACGGAGCTTTAGAATACCGTTTCGACGGTGCCACGGCACGGTTTGTGCTCGTGAATCCTCGGTTTGAGGCGCGACGCATTGAGAGCGGGAAGGACGGTTTGCCTATCTCTGCTGAGTCGGTTTGACCCCTCTAATGCGTACCGCGTTTCATCGAACAGACACACTTCGCGAACGCGTGTTTCCAGGACCGCTTCCAGACGTAGAGTGCTGGATCTGCGGCTCGCATCGACCTCCTTCGATCGTTATCGAGTAGGGATCGATGCTTTATGTCCGGACTCGCAAGCAACGTAATAGAATGTTGTGGTGGGGTCGATATCGCTGTTAGATACACGCGATATTTCGATATGTAACCGAAACGGTTACAAGATTGTCACAAGTACAAGCTTATTTGCTTTAATAGCATTTGCTTATTTGGTAAAAATAATTTTTGAAAAAAGTTATTAACCATTGAGTACTATGGGCTAATCGGAAATCTCTGTTTTCTGCTCATTTTTTATTTATGGAAGCATACAACAAATCCTTTAATAGATTTCGGTGTGGCTGTGATCGTTTTGGCAAGGTATAATATTGAACTAACTTTGTGTAAAAAATCTCGACACCCGTCGATACCCCTTAGCCGCAATTTAAATTTAAATATCAACTTTCAGAATATCCAAGAACGAATCGTACGGAGATCACGGTGTATTTGATGTTTTAGGTGAATTTTTTTAGTAAAGGAATAGTATGGTCGTGGAAGTAAGTAGGAGCTAACAGCACTAGAATTTTTAGCGTAGTGTTGACCAGTAAGAGTCACTGTTCACTTTATTAAAAACTTAAGAACGCTCACTTATACAGGGTGTCCTGTAACTGGTGGTACAACCGAACAGGGGGTGATTCTACATGAAAAACTGAGTCGAAAATATAGAATAAAATTTTTTGAAACAAGGCTTTGTTTTCGAGAAAAATGAGTTTGAAAATTTGTCTAGTGCGCGTGCACTCGGCTTACTTGCGGCTCAACGGACTTTATTCTGAGTTACCTCAATCTTTTTTCGCAAAGGTTTTCGAGGTTTGTATACATCGAATAAATCGAAGGTCGAGGTTACAATGTTAGAATTATATTTGAGGAATTCGTTTAATTCACAAATTGCTCGAAGTGCTGTCCATGTTGTTGTAGATATAATTGTGCTCTTCGTATTAAATGCCTTCGAACCTCTTGTAATGTGCAATTATTATGTTGCTTTATGTGTTCAAACGCCATCACAATTTTTTGTTGTAATTGTTCGATGCTCGTTATGTCATCACGATATACAATCGATTTCACCTGACCCCACAAATGAAAATCAAACGGTGACAAATCCGAAGATCGTGGCGGCCAAGGTACTCTGCCACCGCGACCGATCCAGCACTGATAATTTTCACTTAAAAAACGTCTTACTTCGCAACTGTAGTGCGGTGGTGCTCCATCCTGTTGAAAAATTAGCGTTCTTCGAATCCCAAGAGGCACATTTTCCAATAATTCCGGCAACACGTGTCGAAGAAAATGCAAATATGCTTCCGATGTCACATTTCCCGGAAAGAAATAAGTGCTTATAATTTCACCTACTATGTCAGCCCAGGCGTTCACACTCCACCTTATTTGGAAATTTGTTTGCAAAATGGTATAGGGGTTTTGATCTGACCACCTGTGCGGGTTATGGACATTAAACATGCCGTCTCGCGTAAACTTCGCTTCATCCGTCCATAAAATTTTTAGTAAAAAATGGGCGTCGTTACGGTTTTGTTCACATAACCAGTGACAAAATGCCATTCGGGGGACATAATCACGTTCTGTAAGTATTGGAATTTATTTCATAAATAGAACAAATTAATCTGTTATTTCTTTGGAAGGAAGGATCGTTTGAATCGGCTTTTGATATACATTGTATCTGCAGTTAATATACATTGTATGTTGTCCCCTCAGCTGAACATATTGGACTGTTGCTCCTGTGTTTCCGATTTCTTGTTTCATTCACGACGTTCCTATCAAACTTTAAAGACGTGTCTGATAACGCGCTTTTAGAGAATCTATTGAAATATAAATTCTATTTCGTATACAGATAAAAAGTGTGATTTTATTATATATACCCATATCCCAATAGTAAGCCCTTGCACTCTACGAACGTGGTAAGGATATAGCCCATTTTGATGTAGTATTCGACTAATGGTAGATCGGCTGGTATCCTATTGTGAGGCAAGGTTCCTTATGCTGGTGCTTGGATCGTCGTTTATGTCTTCCAAAATCCTCTCTTCCACTCACCTGTCAATTCTTCGGGCACGTCCTCCATGCTTGCGAAGTTTTTCAAAAGACCCGTATTCTGCAGGGTCCGTTCGGCTCTCTGAATGACCCTTCGATCAGGATGTCGACGACTATAAATAGCTGCTGCTAAAGCACTACCATTATACGCACCCAACGCAATAATCATATCGGTATACTCTCGATAGCTATAAGTTGCCATTTCGACGGTATAATGAGAACTGGAGGCGTAATTTCATAAGGATGGGAAAAGAATAGGAGCGATAGCGATATCATTATACTGTCAATGTTTGTAAACATATCCAGAAGTACGAAGGCAATTTCCGAGATATCCAGACGTGAGGCAGTGGAATCCGTTGAGCCGCAAGTAAGCCGAGTGCACGCGCACTAGACAAAATTTCAAACTCATTTTTCTCGAAAACAAAGCCTTGTATCAAAAGATTTTATTGCGTATGTTCGACTCAGTTTTTCATGTAGAATCATCCCCTGCTCGGTTGTACCACCAATTACGGGACACCCTGTATATACTGGGTGTCACCTAACGTTTGCACCTCAAATATCTTTGTTGTTTCCAAAGATACGTAAAATATGGTAAGGACAAAGTTGAATGGTACAATGGGGCTGACACGATGCCAAAAAATGTTGTTTTTATGTCATTTTTTTGTAGATATTAAGGTCACCTTGACATTTTTAAATGGAACCACCCTTTTTTAAACACCTACAATGATAGTCCCTTTCAGTATGAATTCAGTGACAATAATTATTCCAAGGTCATTCAAGGTCCCAGACAGAGAAAACGTATAAGATTTCGAAATGTATAAGACTTGTAGTAAATAGTAAACATACTATGGTCGTAGTTAAAGTAAACATACTAAGGTCCTTCAACGTTATTGTTATTCAGCATTCTTATTTACTATCAGTATGTTTCCAAACGCGATTCCGCTATGTCTTATTCAATGATTGAAAAGTGTGATATGATCACGATTTACTGTGAATGTAGACAAAATGCAGTGTAGGCCCGATTACTTTATGAAGAAAGGTACCCCGAGCGAAACACTCCTTCTAGACAGACTTTCACTAATACGTACAGGTTCTTTCGAAGAACTGGAAGTTTACATGCAAGACATCACAAACGGAAGAATCCCACGACTAATGAAGACAATGAAATTAATATTTTAGCAGCTGTAGCTGTCAATCCTCACGTGCGTACGAGAAAAATTGCCCGGGAAGCAGGCATAAGTCAAAGTAGCGTAATACGAATTCTGGCCCGACATAAATTTCATCCGTTCCACATATCGCTCCATCAAGAATTGCACGGGAATGATTTTCAAAATAGAATTAACTTTTGTCAATGGGGATTGCTTCAAAATCATTAATTTTTTCTAATGTCTTGTTTACGGACGAAGCAACACTCACTAATCATGACTCAATTAATCTACGGAACACCCATTATTGATCTGTGGATAATCTGCACTGGCTGCGAGAAATTGATCATCAAAGACAATGGAGCGTAAACGTGTGGTGTGGTATTTTGAATGACAAAGTAATTGGACCATATTTCGTTAACGGAATGATGACGGAACAGAAATACGCTCAATTTTTGCAAGAAAATCTGCCAATTTTGTTAGAAGATGTCATTTATAAAATCGCTATGATACGTGGTACCAACATGACAGTTGTCCTGCTCATTATGCACGAGTAGCAAGAGAAACGTTGGATTCTCGATTTCCAAACCGATGGATTGGACGAGGCGGAACTGTTTCATGGCCAGCACGATCGCCTGATTTAAATCCACTGGATTTCTTTTTATGGGGTCTGCTAAAAGAGACCGCGTACATGGATGCTCCGACAACAGTTAAAGATATGCGTCAGCGTATCATCACAGCATGTACGAATATCACCTCGGATGTACTTATCAGAGTTCAACATTGCTTCAGAGCTCGTTTACATCAATGTTTCGACGTAGACGGCCACAATTTCGAACATTTATGTGGGATCTTTGACTCGTGGGTCCTACGAACTGTAGATCTTAAGGAGTGCGTGTCTATGTTATCAGTATGAATGTGTGTGTGTGTGTGTGTGTGTGTGTTTGTGGCGAGATCGTTTTCGGGGATTGAGATGCAGGGCAGTGCATTTTCTATAGCATTAAATATTATTGCTTTCACATTCGTCTTTGAAAGAAAATTCTCTATACACCAAAGATTCCTACATTTATAAAATACAGACATTCTGCTTCCATATTTTAGTTTTATACGTTTTTTTCTGTCCTTGACCTTGAATGACCTTGGAATAATATAGTCACTGAATTCCCAATGAAAGGAACTATCATTGTAGGTGTTTAAAAAAGGGTGGTACCATTTGTTTGGGATTGGCTGCGCGTGGAGTCAGATCGCGAACGCGATATCCACCGCGCAGCCCTGCTTTTGGGTGGTGCTCGCGTCGCCGCGAGATCGACGGTCGATTGACAGCGGGCCGTATCATAGGCTGTCACCGTCGGATCGATTATCGACCCGGTTAATAGATTTTCTATTAGCCTAGCTGTAGAAAAAACCCCTCGCTGTTCGCCGACAATCGCAATCGTTACTTCTTCTCTAATCTAAGACGTCGCGCGTCGTTGTACCGGTCTTAGTTAAAGGTGATTGAATTCTCGGGATTCCCAGCAACTCCGCTGTGAATCATTTCTACAGTTTTCTCTGTTCAATTCATTTATTTTCGCTACGGCCAAATATGCGGTTTGGCCTACAACTTGTACAAATTTTGTGTAAAGTTCGTCCGTTTTCGAACCGCTAGACGGTGAATAAAGTGTATTCGTCCCAAGAGAACAGTTTTTCCATCCCGTCTAATCCGAAACACCATTTAAAAAAGTCAAGGTGACCTTGATATCTAAAAAAATGACATAAAAACAAAACTTTTTGGCATCGTGTCAGTCCCATTGTACCATTCAACTTTGTCCTTACTATATTTTACGTATCTTTAAAAATAACAATGATATTTGAGGTGCAAACGTTAGCTGACTCACCCTATATGTAACACATAACAAATTAGAGAAATATAACTTTATCCTGATACTCACGAGAGGTAGATGCTGAAGAGAGGTAATCCCGTTCTTTTCCACTCTTTTATACTACCTCGCACAGCAATCATACCAACCCATACCGCACACTCGTACCAACCCATATCGCTCGTTCATACCAACTCATATCGCTCATTCATACCAACTGCTTCACCATAATTATTCTCAACACTCTCCCTCAATTATGTTACGCTGTTGTATTCATACTCATGCCACCTTTGCAGTAATTATTTCCAACATTCTCTTATACCGTTTGTGACGTTGCAAAAATTGCGACGTCACTTCTCTAACCATTACGATCTGCAGAAAGGACCGGACCGCCCACTATAGCGTCGAACGATAACTCGCAGGATTAGGGAGCATTCCATGAGGAACTTCCGGGAGTGGGGCCGACCATCGACAAACCTATGGCCATTGCGAGAAAACATCCTGTGCACGGGTACTTAAAAAATGGGACCACTGCACACGGGCCAGACAACCCGGAGACGACGTCGCGGGACGAAGGTCCCTGCCGAACACCGGACATTTCTTTTCGCGGTCCTGCCGCCGCCTCATCCAGCCAATTGAATTGGAGCCACGGCGTGGGTGGTGCGGTCGTACCATGACGAGGTTTAGGACCTCCTCCGGTCGCGAGGCGCGGTTGTGATAATACTTCGCCCGAGGACCAATCAAGGGTACGGTCCTGCATTCTAGGATTTCGCGTGCGAAGCGCGCCGCATTAGGAAAAATCGGGATTAATGTGTAGAGTGGGGGTAATGAGGACCGACTTGTCGTGTTACCATCAACCAGAGGGACACTGTCGTGGTAGCTACTGTCGAGCCCGTCGTTGACGTACTGTCGCGTGCCGCGAACGCTGTGTCTCGTCTCGCGACTTAGTTATCGCCTATCGTCTCGCGATGGAGTTATCGTGTCTCGTATCGCGACCCAGCTCCCGTGGGAGAACAGCTGGCCCGGAAAAGGACACTGGAAAAGAAACGGCGGAAACGGTAAGTCCTCACCAATTCGTTTCGCTAGTTGGTTCGTAAATTTTCGTGAGAGAAAATCATGCGTCTCGTTTCGTTCTCTAATTTTCGTGTGCCGAGGTGTTCTACATATCGAGCGATTACCTCGCGCCTATGTCGTAGGCTCTTTGATCAATTCGGCAGTTTCCCGTCAGGAAAAGATTCAAAAGTCTTCCTAGGAGGAGTCGCGGTCGTAGGGAAGTGTAGTATCTTGATACATATTCTCGTGTATTTCGTAACGAACTCTGACGCGCGGGTAATATCGCTCCGCGTACGCTCCTATGTGGAGTGACGGAACTCGTTGTTATACTTGTCGCGTTTCCGGCACGCGATCGCAGGTGGTCGCAGCTCACACGCACTTTGCTGATTCCTCGGGAGGCGAGTTCATGTAGCGATACGAACGAAAAACCCGTATACTTAGTCGTATGTGTTGCTTCATAAAGGTTATTTATTAACTAAAGATATATAAAGGTAAAAAACAAACACTTAAAATTATAATAATGCAACCGCCTTCCTCAAGCAGCTCTCTCCTCGACCACGCCTTCACACCGTTTCAAACATGCCAGAAGCCCGCCAACTTCACTCTCTGCACACACTCTTTCAAACTTCGCTCACTCGTACCAACTTACACCGCTCACTCGTAGCAATCCATACCATCCATTCATACCAACTGCCTCACAATAATTATTCTCAACAGTATACCGTTTGAGATGAAGGAGCGGTTACAACCCTTGTATACAAAGGTTCGTGCCTGCAGGAACTGGAAGACGGAGAGGTTCTAATTAAGTGTCGAAGAATCGGAGACGATGTGGGAGGTAGAATAGAATTATGTATGTCTATATTCTGTATGAACTGTTCACAAATATTAGAATGTATCGGTAGATCAAGACAATGCGAGCCGATTCCGACGCTGTTTATCCAGGTATTTACGTTAACCCTTTTTTTCCGTGGGAAAATGCTTTTCGCATACCCCGGCTCCCTGGGGGAAGCCGGGGTTATGTGGGACT
>JAQQRP010000670.1:0-10292 GCA_028454245.1 Halictus quadricinctus
CCATACAGATCAGATTTTACATGGGTATGAATCATGTAGGAAAACGTTACAATGGTATAAATAGTATTTCTTTTATTTACTAGACATGGCAATATATAATTCTTTTGCCATATGGAACTGTCTTCATGCAAGCAGAAAAAGTTTGCATGTAATAAAAGAAGACATAATATTGGGATTACTCGAAAAATACGAAAAGAAATAAACAAGGATCATGAAGCGTTGTGTATCACAAAGAAACAAGGTACTATTACATAGTACTTGAAAAGCGCTCAAGATGCTCGCAACAAAGGCCAAGTGCCGCGCACCACGGGGGTTAACTACCAGAACCCCAGAACCGTTTACTCCCCTCTTACCCCTGAGGATTCTATGCTAGAGCCGACCGGGCCGCGACCGTGGTGGTACGAAATATTCTTGGCGAAGAATACTGAGCGACTCCGAACGCCGTGGCGTGGCCGCACGAAGGGAGAAAAACACTACACCCTGGTTTCGAATCTAGCGGCCAAACGTGCATGGTCTATTCCCCGTCTTGTATAGTCTGACCTTAACACGTCCGTAGTATCACACAAGGGGCATAGCGTCAGATGACGCGTCTGTGACCTTATACAAATAGTATCGTCGTCGTGACATAACACATCCGAGAGAACGAAGTGGTTAAAAATATATTTTTATTTAAATCATTATTTTCTGCTTTTTAGTCTTGTTTGTGTTGTCATCTAATTCTGAGCTATGTTTGAAGTTTCAAGTCTCTAGCTCATCGGGAAGTTAGTTTTAAATCAATTGCAAAATTTGTACCGAACAGTCAAAGAAAGCGAGAAGAAAGACAGACAAGACAAGAAAGCGAGTTAATAAAAAACGTGGTAAAATTCGTGAAAAATGCGGAAAAATGCGGAGTCAGGTCGGCCGAAGGTCGGCCATCTCTGCACCCTCGCCACGCTAACCCCAATCGACTTGAACGATACCTTCGCTTTGAAACCTTGTATATTACTTGTAATGAATACAGTGGAAACTCCATTTTTGATTTAAAGGACTTGCCGCGACTGAACTCCACTCCAGGAAACCAAAATTTGTTTAAAATTCACTTCAGGGGACCAAAAATTTTTTCCTTTCTTAATATAATCCTAAGGATTTTGTCGAGGAAATGCTAAAAATCCAAATTTTCTCTTAGGAATTCAGTACTTTAAAAGTTATGCGTGTTTAAAGTCGAGCGATTTTAAACGTTTTTGATAGGTAAGGCCGCCGTCATGTTGAATTTCAATAAAAAGTTGTGACATCAGGTGCAATAAAAAAATTAATGATTCTAGATAAAATTCCACTGAAAATATGTTCAAAAAATAGATGAACAACTGTCTCAATAGAATAAAAGATTGCCATCTGTACAATTATCACAACCATCCGCCTTCTGAGTGTTAAATAAAATAAAATTTAAATTTCAGATATTATTTCCAATGCCTTTGCTTTAAAACGTAGCCAGCTCTGCTTTCAGATAGCTTAATTATTTAGAAATATTGTAGAAAATTTTTAAAAATTATATGTTGTTACCGTTATGATAGCACGCCAACGGTCCGCCAGAGTCACCATCACAAGTATCGACACCTTCGTCAAGGTATCCAGCACAAAACATGCCATCGCTAATTGCACCCTGGCCGTAAACATGTCCTGCTCGACAGACAGATTGATCTAAGAGTGGTACCCAGCCATATCTTAAATCATTTGAATGCGCTGAAACAACCAGACAGACTTTTAAACTATATGCAAACCAATGGGAATTGTGCAAAATATAGCATCGTTCCATTTAGAATGTTAGACATGAAAATTTAACTACATAGAATATTTTTCTTATTATTTAGTTATGGATTTTTAGATGTACACAATCTTAAGATAACGGAGGTACATATGCCCCACTCTTGTGTGCACTAACTAGGCTGTTACTCAAACCTGTTCTGATTTTGATAAAAATAAATTGTATCTAAAAGTAAAAAATATTCGTTACACATTCTTTCGCGATCAGGCATCGTTCATGTTCAGGAGGTAGATACGGTGTTCGAAATTAGGTGTTCGAAATTATTGTCATAAGATCTCAATCGGATTGGCAGAATTTCAGCTTCAATCTGACCTTAAGATGTGAGTATTGCGATTATTTCTCGCCGAGATATAGCAGTTGAATGAAAAATTAAAATTATGCAAATTTTAAACATATTTTCAGAAATACCTAGTAATTGGAAAAGCAAAAGAAGAGCCTTCAAGAGAAAGAAATGCTCTTTCTATTGTTCTTTGCACAAGAATCTACGATAATCTTTTCGCTTTCTAGAGCCAGTTAAAGTTAAAAACATCATTTCTGCTTCAATGTTGCATAATTCGAACAAAAGAAAAATAGCACTATGTTCGACAACCAGGTTTTTTGCACAGCAAAGCAGGCGCCTTCATATGGCGGTAAAACAATTTATCCTAAAAATCTCTTCCCATGTGATGTCTGAAAGTTGATCAAAATTTTTTGTAATTGTCAAAGTCTTCTTTATAATGTTATAACTGCGTTAAGAAGCAACGTAGCTCAACATTTAAACAAGCTTCTGAAAGTAGAGTCTTCAAGCTTCCAAATGATTTTTTAACGATATCGATCAACAATTTTTTCTGGAGTTATGATCACTTGAAATTCACCTAATTTCTCGGGTTCGTAGAGGTAATCCTTTAATTTTTCTTTAGTAGTGTAATTTGTTTTGAGATTGTTATTTAAAAGAAGATTTTGAAACGCATTTTTACTATATTATATTAACGGTTCGTTAATAGGCTTTCGGTGGGGAAAATGTTAATATGTTAAAATTTTGGAACAGGGTTGTCTGCCTATTGTAAGTATATCAAAGTGTAAACGAAGTCAAAGAACATCTTCCTGAAACCAATGAAGACGCGAACATATTGAGTCTTAAGCTGGTAAGGTCATTTTCAAAAGTAGTTGCAATAGAACGCTAAAAAGGCGAAAAGAAAATAACGTAAAGAATGCTATATGAACGGACTCATTCGTAAAATAAGTATTGTAACGTAAAGGATTGCGGTGGCTCCGCATGCGGTGGAGTCGGAATATCTGGAGACATAGGATATATTTTCCAAAATGTTATTACAAATGATGGGAGATAGGTTTTGTTGTAAAATAGATTCCTTCAAGAGAGTGAGAGAAAGCTAGCAACGAATAATTTAAGAAAGGGTTTTATGTAATATACGCGATACCACCATCGGGCGTCCGGTTTATTTCAACCGTACTCTCCCTCTGGGGATACGATGACGACGCGGTTTCGCCGGTTTTCTCATGTCCGATCGGCGGCCGGCCTTCATGGCCGTCCTCTCCGAAACGTACAGAGGAACCAGGCGCCCCTACTCTCAAGCGGCCAGGAAGCTACCCTGTTCTTTCCTCTCGACGGGCGGCCGGCCTTCATGGCCGTCCTCTCCCATGTATCCAAAGAGGCGTCCAGGTGCAACCCCTGTCCTCTCCTGGGCTGAGAGCATTGCTTCGTACTCTCCCATCCTGTGGGCGGCCGTGGTCTTACCTCGTCCTTTCCCACAGGTGCAGCAAAAGTGCTCGCTCCGCGGTAATCGACCTATATTTATACGGACTCGTTGCTAACTTTATCAATAACTCGTTACTAGGGGTCTAGAAGGTTCCAGACCTCAAGGTTCCCCTTGAACCGCCGGCCACGCTGTCTCGGCGCAATTCTTCTGTTACATTTGGGGGGGGGGGGGTGACGAGGGGGTCTTGACGCGTTATTGTTCCTCGTCGCGTTACAGTATAACATAAAAAATAAAGCTTTAAAATCCAAAGTCCCCACATAAGAGAAAAGTACCTGAGAAAATGAATACCAAAAACAATAATGTCAAAGATGACTGAACATTTCTGAAACACTTAAAAATAAATGTCGGATCAACTAACTTCACAGACGGGGTTTATGTCTTACTGTCCGCATTAATGTAAATACGTTAAAATGTACAACGTAGCTTCAATTAAAGCGATTTTTAAAATCAAGCCTGTATACCCAAGTAAATGTGCAAACTTTTAGTATCCAAAAACCAAACAGCATATTATACCAATAGGTAGTTTAATTATAAAAATTAGTCAACTAGCCCCAGTGACCCATTAAATCACGTACTTGATGTTCCAGTCTTGATGCTTCCGAATCCACTGATAGTGCAATTGAGACCAGATGGATATTCTATGTTTTCGTGAGGCAAGCAAATTGGCATGACATCCTTGCCAAGAGGTATTCCTCGCCCCTTCAGCAATACAAGGGCAATATCGTTGTTCATTCGATGACCTTTACGGAAGTCTTCGTGGATGTAGTAGTCCTCGATATTAGCTTCCGCTTCCGTTCCCTCATCCATCTAACGTATGTGCGATTGTAAGGTGTTTAGAATTTATGTTTAGACTTTTTTACGATTTAATCTTATAGATAATAACTTTGATCCTCAAAGAAATACTATTTTTCAAATTATAGAAAATAAGAATTTTAAATTTTGTAGTTTTTAATGGGCTACGTGTCTTTCGACGGTTGAAAAATAAGAGAAATACAATTATTTTTTATATTTAAACTATATTTTCTTTTAAAAATAAATATATACATTTTATTATTAAGTTGTACTTACTGAAAAAAGTTAAGCTGAATATCTTAAATTAGAAGAACGTGACAGCTATTTTCCCGAAGCTATTTTTTCGCAAAACACAGTTTGCAGTACCAGGTATATGTATTTCCAAAGGGTGTGATCTAAGACGCACTTTCTAAATCTTACGTTAAACTAGACAAGTGTTAAGGATTGAGTTATGTTAACCTAAAATTCTTTAGACCACTTAAGTATGTTATTTTTCGTTGATAAATATATGTTGCATTTAGTGTTCGAGTGTAAGGGTTATGAAATAATGAGGAGTATTCTCTGGTGGTAAGGATTCTCCAACACAAATAGTCAGGGTAGGGGTAACTTAAATAGAAGAAACCACGAGAGAGACGGGGGAGTTATGCTAATTGTAAGAGAAATAAAAGGAAACAGTCGCTTCCTGCGGGTAGTCAACGATGTCGATCAATATACCCAGGTATAAAAGAATTCCAGGAATTTTAGGTCGAACCGTTACTAAGGGATCACCTTGGGTCACGAAAGGAATACGGTCGGCATTTGGAAAACCAAATGTGTAGTAGGCGACCCAAGATGCAGAACTATTACTTGAGGTCCAGAAAGATAAGGAACCGGTAGAAATATACACTGTCTAAGTGAGTCGGATCGTCACTAAGTGATCACCTTGGGTCATGAAAGGAGTACGGTTAACATTTAGTTAACAAAAAGCAAAGCAAAGTCCGGAGACCGAGAAACTGATCTGCGAAGTGATTAGTAATAACAAGGAAGTCTCAGTTGTAACAGTTTTTGAAAAATCAATTTTTTAAAAAGATACACCTATTTGAACTGAAGTATACAATTGTACGTCTACGCTATCAGGTTTTTTTATTCATAAAAAATTCTATGTTATTCGTTAAAAATTCTATGTTCTTACTACGAATGCAATACGAGCTATAAATCCAGCAGCTTCACGAATTTCCTAACATAACTTTGGGGAAGTACTACAGAAAAATCGTACTAACAGAATATAGTATCCTTGAAAAATCAATTTTCTCTTATTTTATTAAAGCAGAGCTGTTCAGCGTCTCATACGGGCAGCGATTTCCTTGCCCTGGGCATACGCAAAACGGCGAGCACAAAGCCACGCCCCAGTGGGCAAGGCTGCATGTATTTGTCACACGCGTTGTCACACTGCCATAGCTGTGGCAGTGTCGCCAGGTCAAGACTTGTATCCCTACTCTAGCTTTCCCTTCTACCACGGTATTCCCCACGCTTCCGCCACGACCCGGTCACGTGACGCGTTTTGTCTCTTGTCTCTGTCATGCATACTCCGGTACAGGCTGAGAAAGGATAACTTTTTCTCCACAATTCGTGCTCCCATCCCTTATCTGGCGACACTGACAATGAGCTTTACCCACGGGCATCAGCAGGCGCCCTTTTCCGCTAATAGGCATGTTGAGCAGCTCTGTACTAAAGATATGCAGCCCCTTAAAATCTAATCTGGGTTTAACATTTACCTCAGGAAACCAAAACTTTTTAATTTTCATTTATGTAATCTTGTAGATTTTGGTGAGAAAATGCCGAAAGTCCAAGTTTCAATCCTAGGAGATCACTAGTTCAAAAGTTATACGTGTGTAAATATGTGCGATTTTTAGCGTTTTTTGACAGCCAATGCCGTCGCCATGTTGTTAAGACGTGACCGTCGCGCGTCGCGTAACAAGCAGAACCGCTAGATACTGTGTACTGTGCGCTAGTTTTTTTGCGTTTTTTTACGTGTTTTTCGTATTGAAAGACCAGGCTGCACGTGCCCGGAACTCGGTGCACGTTGCGTGAAGATCGGACCGAAGGAAAAGGTTTGGATTTTCGGCATTTTCTCGCCAAAATCTACAGGATTACATAAAAAACTTGAAAATTTATGGTTTTCTTAGGTAAAATTTGACCCTAATCTGATCTGGCAAGCATGATTGAAAAAATTCGTTGCTTTGTTCCTCCTATACACAGTATAAAGTCAGAACAAATTTGAATTTGAATTACCTCTGTGTTATAATCACCAGCGCGAACGAAATAAGTTCCTTTGTTATATCCTTCCAAACAGTGGGCTGCTGTGAGCACATGCAAAGGCGAAAGAACTACTGCACCACACCAATGGCTTGATCTACTGTGACCTCGAACTCGAAGACTGGCCTGTTAATATTAAAAACACTGCAACAGTCATGTATGGAGGTGCGTAAATTCAATGTCATACACAAGAATAGAGTGGAAACGCGACACGTGAAACAATGATACATTAAATGTAGAACATTATGTACCACAGAAAGCTTACTTGTTGTGTAGTAATCTTTGAAAAATGTTTAATGTCCACAAGATGTAATTCTGTTGTACGAGTTTAATCATAAACAAAAATATAAATTAGTTACTATACTGTACGTTTACTTTATATTGGAAGTTTGAGCAGTACATTTGATAGCGGTACTATTAAAATACTTAAAAATCAATAATATCTAATGAATTGAATAAATCCACTAGTTAAGAATGTTCTCTAGAATATGGATGTTCAGTATTGTACTGAACACAAAAGATAGCACTGTAATCAATTGTTGGCAATATCATTTATCACTATTACGAATAACATAAATGATAATTACGTACAAAATTAACGCGCCAACTTCCCGCGACACTCGGCATGTTAAAGTTTCACTTTACCCTACGTCACTGATCATGGAAAAATATTGTATTTACGAGGCTCGAGGCTCGATATTGAGGCGGTATCTTTTCGATGCTCGCTATTATGTTCGCGGGGAACTGCTCTGATCGATCCCAGAAACGATATCGCAATTTCCTTTCGAGGAATATCCGAGAATATTCCTCGATGATGTTTTGTAAATCGTAGCCTTCTAAATGTCGCAATTTATCAACGCATGCGCACGCGCGTTCAAGCAAGCGTGTATCAGATTATGCAAATCCCTTGCAGTTCGGATATTAAGAGTTCCAATTACAGAATAATTTAATTTACCTGCCATGGGTAGCTGCCTTTCGCCGCAATATTACCATGCACAACCTTTCCAAATATAAGATCCTCGTCATCGTTGAAATCTTTAAATCGCCTGCCGCAATTCGCTGGAAGTATGTCGTTGATGTTCGTCTCCAGCAGTGGCGACCAGTTAGACTGCAACTATGGAAGCTATGATTGGGATTCGTACGCGTAAAGTTGACAAATAGGAATGAACAGGGTCAAAGAATCAAGTAAACAAACTTCGTTGCGTAAGCTTATCATTTATTGAAGTAAAAATTCTATCGATCGATTACAAACTCTCTACGACTTAGCACTGTAGCATATCGCTTGATCGAGCTGTTAAACAATTCATTCAATTATAACTTACTTAACTCAGATGTCGCTGGATATTTAAAGTAAATTACAATGTGAAGAATTTGATTAGACGATCACTTGAATTTTGAGCATACTCTATAAACAAGAATCAGTAGTTACTATATAAATGAGAATTCCCGAACTATTTTTATTTATGTTCGAAGCAGAACATTCTATTGTACCCCAAAAAGAACAAAATCAATTGTCAAGCTATTTAGTTGTCCGCAGCACAGTCACTTCCATAATATTTACGGATATTAAAGTTTAATTGTGTTTGCGTTCAGAGA
Organism: Halictus quadricinctus; assembly: GCA_028454245.1. NCBI lineage: Eukaryota > Metazoa > Arthropoda > Insecta > Hymenoptera > Halictidae > Halictus > Halictus quadricinctus. The sequence continues at coordinate 8,242 of JAQQRP010000670.1, forward strand.
AATTATGATTTCGATATTTACGTCGGCGTAGCGAGAATATTTCGATTTACCTTGGAATCGTTAACATCTCTACGTGTACAAATCACACCTGCGTCCTCGTTATGATCACAATTATGTCTGCCCCAATTATTATGATCGCATCGATACAGTTGCGTCTCATTCCCGCGGCAGGAAACCTTATTTAAACAAACATTGCGTTAGTAACGTGTTCCATCTTTACTTTATTTTATTAAAGTGTTTAACAAATTTGTACATTTGAGATCCATAGAGCTTTCTTTCTCTCCTACTTATAGGCTTTAAAAAATACAACTTTCAACTTCAAAAATGTTGATTGCTCTTGCACAAAATTTAACAGTTTAATTAACGTTTACAGTAAAAATACAAAAATTTTACATTAAACTAGATAAAAAAGAGCCTGTTGTAGTCGATTTAGAAAAAACCAATTTTTGAAAAGTTACAACTATTTGATTTAAAATATATAAGTTCAAGATAAGACAAACAAAAATACGTTTCTAGTCAAGGACTAGATAATACTCTTAAGAATATTACTGTAAAATTTTTACTAAATTGGTCTAGTACTTTTTCAAACATGTTTGGTACCGATTTTGAAAACCTCATTCCGAGAAAAACGCGTTTAAAGTTTAAATTATGCATTATCGCTATACAATACGATTATACTTTCGGAACTGTAAATCCAACAGTTTTACTTTGAAAATAAAGTTTCGAGATAGTATTCCAGAAGAATTGTAACAATAGAATATACCATTGTTGAAAAATCGATGTTTGTACTTTATCAAAACTAACAAACCCCTTAATAATTAAATGCAGCTATTATTTTTTTCTAAATATTTTTAGTATCAATCCGTAGAAAGTGGCACATTTCTAGCAATTAGTTTAATGACAAGACAAGACTAGGATTCACGGTTCGACCGTCGCTGTGTCAAGACGTGTTTATGTTTACGGTGCGACTCTAGAGCGTTCGGTTACGTGTTCATGAATATCTACAGTGTAGTGAATTCTGTGTTCTTTCGTTAAAATAGTGGTTTTTTTTCTGTGCCTCTCCATATTGCCTGAGGGTGCACTATGCACCCTCCACCACCTCCAATGACTTCTGACTACAGGAGTCAGTTGGAACCTTTAAATTCAAGAAATAGAATTCTACAGAAATCCTCGTCTCAAGTTACCAATTATGCAGCTGCTGTGCAAAACTCAGTCTACCCTACAAGAGAACAAGCCATCATCATCGATGCCTTGGAAGGAGTGCCCATCAAGGTGTATGTTAACGAGATCTTAAAACTGATTAACCCCTCTGACATCAAATCTGTGTCTAAAATATCCATGATAGGAATCTGCATGTTTTGGGCTAGCACTGAAATTACCAATAAACTCACAGAAGCAAAACATGTAATTGTCATCGGTAACAAAGAGCTTCAAATCCGTCCACTAATATCGAAATTCAAGAGGATAATATTATCAAACGTTTGCCCTATTATTCCTGACAACTTCCTGGAAGATCACTTCGCAAAGATGAACATAAGAATGGGTTCAAAAATTACCACTCTGCGCGCGGGTTTTACTGAACCCGGTCTTGCTCATATTATGAGTTTCCGGCGTCAAATTTTTGTCCACCCTGATGATGTTGGCAAATTACCAGAATCGCTAAGGATTCCAGGCACCTCCCCTTTAGCTTAGGTGGGCGTGGGTTTTTAGTGGATAGCCTTTGGGGGACACCCCCCCCCCCCCCCCCCAATCCCACCCCAAACACCCCCCCCCCCCTCAGGGAGCTGGGGTATGCGAAAAGCATTTTCCCACGGAAAAAAAAGAGTCGCTAAGGATTGATTTCGACAACACAACCTTCTGGATATATTTATCCTCAGACGTTGTCAAGTGCTTCATCTGTAAACAGTCGGGCCATCTGGCCAAAAACTGTTCAGTAGACACAACAAACACTGAATATACTGGCAATACTGGCATAACAGACATCCTTCCCCCTGCACCCGAAGGTGAGATTCCTTCGGACCAAAACACTGTCCCACCTGCTATGGATGATA
>JAQQRP010000671.1:0-10289 GCA_028454245.1 Halictus quadricinctus
AAACCTATTAACTGGATGAAGAAGAACGTCACCCATTTACGGCTGACGGGGCCACCGCGGAAGCATACCCGTCACCCAGATGTGGGTGACATGTCATCGAACGTGTTAAATTAGTTATAAACAGACTTGTGTGTTTCATAATTATTGAATTCATCACCAACACTCAGTATCTGTTATAACGATTAAGAACTTCTTTGGCATTGATGAGCGATATATCTGTCCCTATTATAGACCAATTTTTATTTTCATACTTTGTACGTTCTATTCAAACTACAACTTTCATTTTCCAGAATTTTTCTTTATCCGTTCCAATCGAGACTTATAATGCAAAAAGGTTTGTCCAAACACTTCGTTTATTTTTTAAATAGAACCTATTAAAAAGACTCCAATTCTTTCAATTTCTGGTTTGAAAAGACTGTTAAATAAAATAAAACAATATGATAAAAATTGTTTTCGTTCATTACTCCAGCTACTTCTATAAGCTGCGCGCCATAACTCTGGAAGTTAACAGACATTTAACCGGTAAATCAATTTTGACCCCCCATGAAATAAGATCACCGAATTGAATATTTACGAGGGCATATGCGACTTAACATATGATATAGTGTCCTAACGGGGAAGGGTGTCTTATGCATACAGGCCCAACAACCGTAACGAAGCTGCGACGAGCACACAGCTGTCTGTCAGGTATTCGGAAGGATCCTACCATATTGGTAGTCACAAACATACCAATCTAACGTTGTTACGATTTACATAGTCCGCATATTAGAAAAGATCGTCGAAGCGCTTTAGTGTAACGTGCAAATATTTGGTGTACAATTTAATTAATATTCATTATATGAAGGTCAATATGTGTAGACGAATGACAACAAATGTATTTCGTCTACGCGATTTCCTACTGCTACAATAAGCAACAGATTCATTGCTGTCGGAGACTTCAACGCAAAGTATACATTATGGGGATCTAATAGGTGTACATATTAATTCGTCACACTCGTTATTAATCTGTTGTAATTATATTTTAAATTCAAATAATCAGTAGACTGCGGATTTTATGCGTTTGTGACGAAAATGAGTAGGTGGAATCTAAAACAGTAAAATGAGTTAAAAGAGTTTAACAATATCGATGTATTACTTTTAATATATAACAATTATTGATGAAGAAAATACATTTTTACTTAACTCATATAGACTGCAATTGATGTATAAAAATTTTATTTTGCATAAAGATCCCTAGTCTTATAATCGGCAAATTCTCCAATCTAGAATTCGGAATAATAAAAGGGACGAACCAAATTAAAGTTCAATTGAGTTTAGAAATTGTTAGCTTAGACCACTCATCCAACTTAATTAACTACATGCATAAACGCAATTCTCTCAAGAACTGCTATAGGATGTCCAAAGAATGCTGTGTTTCCTTAAAAGGGTTCATTCCTAAGGTCATTTGAAGAAACTTTTTCCTGTGCGAAAATGATCTCCGCAGCTTTGTTAAGGAGTTATTAACGAAACACATGGACCAATCAGGGCGCAGCAATAGCGGACGGTTTCCGACGTGGCCAATGATATCGCCAAGCTCAGCGAGACCTGTCGCCGAGCCGGAATTCGTCCCATATTGCCGCGTCCTGATTGGTCCGTGTTTTTCGTTAATAACTCCTTAACAAAGACACGGAGAACATTTTCGCAAAGCAAAAAGTTACTTCAAACTACCTAAAGAATCACCCCTTTCAAAGAAGTACAACATTTTTGGGACATTCTATATATGAAGTTTGTACGGCCCCGTTAGTCAACAATGATACGTAATTGTTTGAACAGTAAAGCTGGGAAAGTTATCCTACAATTCCTGGAGAAACACAATATCGTTCAACTTCGGCGATTTTTGGTTGTTCCCCAAATTAAAAAATCCTCTGAAAGGATGAAGATTTAAGGACGTAGAAGACATTAAACGAAACGCGATGAGACAGCTGTCGACAATTTCGAAAGATGAATTTCAGAAAAGCTTCTGCAATTGGGAAGTCGCTGGAAGAAGATTTTGGCTTTCAACGGGGACATCTTCGTTATTGACCAAGATTAACCCTATCTCCTGTTATAACACAAAAAAGGACAGTTTCCGTGCAGACCTCGTGTAAAACAGTTATCAAACCAATTTGGACGCGCAAAATTGAGCTCTGGGGCATGGCTGCAAGGAACCATATTGGTAAACTGGAAGCACTGTAATCCATAGTACTAAGAACTATAGTTAACGCACTATAGTAGGTGCGAAATAACCAACTCAGAAACGACTTAGAAATTCCATCAGCAGCAGAAGAAATAACACACTTGAGTAGGAAATATGATACAAGAATATCAAATAATCCCAACAGTACCGCGAAGGAACTGTACACACAATTCATTTACCCTGTACATAGAAAACGGCTTAAAGACTTCCTTTCACAATAGAAAAATACAGTGGAGATATTATGCGGGTTTTTTCACACAAGTGCGACGATTTTAGCGTCAGTAACGTAAAAGTATGGCTAAAATGGGGTACTACCCGAGTACCTGGGTACCCGAGTATCGCATGAGGTCTCACATCTGGTTATAAGAGCTATTAATTCCTAAGCCGCCGCGCCGCGCCGCCCCGTATGCTTTATTCGAGTATTCCGTTAATTCATATTTTTGTATGAAATAATAAATATGAAATGATTCATTATTTAAAAATAAAATATGTTTATTTTTGTAGAAAAATACTAAACACGAATTGTTTTGTAAACATTAAGAAAATCTACTATGAACTATTTCATGTAATAATAATAAAATCTATCTCATATACTCGGGTATCTCATGAGTAGACTGGGGATTAAATGCAAAAATGAGTTGGTGCAATTTAAAACAATAAAGAGATTAAAAGAATCTAAAAACGTTGATATATTATTTTAAATTTATTAAGATTATTAAAGAAAATAAGCAACCGTAGTACGCCTTCTGCTTCTTGCAATTGATCCAAACAATTTTTATTAAAAAAATAATAAAAAAAAAATTTGCAGTCTATTCATGAGATACCCGAGTACTCGGGTAATTTTAGTTTACCCGAATATCCGTGTACCCGGGTAATTTCTGTTGTACTTTGCAATTGACGCAGAACAATTTTATCTTGCATAAAGATCCATAGTCTATACATTAAAAATTGTTCTGTTCCATTTAGAGAGACGTTGACGAACTCGTAAACAATAACTTAAAATAACAATATCCTCTTAAAATTAGCATAATTTTTCTTCCGTGTAAATTTTTTTTATACGCTAATTAGGGACGATGATATTTATTTACATGTATTTAAAAGCGCTGTCCCATACAAGTACTGGTGCAATTGCTACAAAATGTTGATAAAATCTTCTATTCTTGGAAAACTGCGAGGTATTCATAACGATAACAGAAATATACGTGGTGCGTTTATAATTTTATACAGTAATAGGATGAATAAAGTAAAACTGTATCAGCAATGCCAAGTTTTAGGACAAACGTACCTTAGCGTTTTTTTTATTAAAAATGTACCTAAAATTGTTGGGTGTCCTAAAAATGTTGTACTTCCTTTACAGGAAGTACATAAAGCCTCGGAGAACATTTTCGCAAAGGAAAAAGTTACTTCAAATTGCGTCAGTAATCACCCTTTCCAAGGAGATACAACATTTTTGGGACACCCTATATGAAAAAAAAAACAAACGAAAGTGACCTTCACTCCTCCTTTACGCATCCACTTGTCAAAAATCTGTTATTGCTTTATTATTAATTACTTTAAATCCTATAACTTTTATGTGAAATATTTTGGCGTATTGTTTAAAATAAGGAAGATATTTCGGACGGACAGGGTTCGTGGGACACACTGTATGTTCGAATTCTATGCACACAAGCTGCAACTGCGAATATGTACCAGACATGTCGGCACGTACTGCTTACCGTTGAGAAAAGTGAATTACAGGATAGAACCATGAAGCGTAGAAAAGTGTGCATATGAATAACAGAAAGTTATGGTATTGCTACGGTGATCTATTGTAAAGGAATATAAACGATAAAATAACTGTATAGCTTACAGTAGCAGCACTCAGTATTCTAAAGCGCGCTCAGTACAAGGGAACACAATGGAACTATAACGTTACAATGGATGATCACTGTCGCCATATTATTTGTCACAAGACGATTGGATAGATAACAAGATGTACAGCAAGTCCCAACGAGGCGTAAACGAACTAGTCGTGACTCATCGTGAGTCATTGTCCTGTGCAAAAAAGAAAAAAGTAATATGCATTTCTCTTTTCTATTGTAGTACGAATACAATAAAACTCTTATTAACAAAATGCGTCGTTACTCAAACACTCTTATGTTCGTATGTCATATTAATTGCATTCATTGTATTGTATGTTGTCATATATCGTAATATGTTTATAATAAAAATGCTTTTCATAATATTCTAGATATGTTTATCGAAATTCCTATTGATAAACATTGGTCATCATACATTGCATACCGAAGTGTAAATTCTTCGATTGTTTAACCACAATACATGTAGGTAGAAATTGTAGCGTTAGGTTTATGTGATAATCCTGTGATCAAACCTTTAATCTAATGTGAAGGGTGTCAAGGAAATAACTGAACTATGATATTGAATAACTTTTGAACTGTTTGTCCGACAGACAAAAATATATTTTTGTATATACTAAAACAAAAAACAGTCGTACAAATTGCAAAACTTTCATATATATTCACGTATACGATCTTGCAATTTTATTATCATTGCTATTAATTATTTACAAAATTGTAAGAAGGTAATTCATGTAATTTACACATTTATGTTACACACACACACATGTAAATATATTTATGGCAAACAAAAATAATCCTCCAAAGTTGCTTTAGAAATGGAAAAAAGAAACCAAACATTTTGTAAGTTTTTTTTTAAACAATTTCAGTACATTAAATATTCGTGAAACATGGTTCCAAGAGAACACATTGATAGAGTATTACACGAATATGTAAAAATATGTAATATGGAAACTGCAGGTTTTTATGCAAAACAAAAATTGTCCAAGTCAATTGTAGGAAACAGAAAGTTAATGAAAATATATTTTGTCTTAAAAAATAGAAACTAATATAACAGTATACCTAAATTCTTCTAATGTCTTTTTATTTTTGTGTCAATTAATTTTTGTTACAAATGCTTAAAATGCACAGTCTAGTAACATGCTTATCTATTAACATTTTATCATGTTATCGTTGATATGTAATATTATGCACTGTAATTTACGATTTACTTATGGGTTATTTCTTCGTATTGTAGTTACTTTATTTTGAGAAATGTTTTTGACATTTTTAAAACATATTTTCCCATTATTATTTATCGATAACTAAATCTTAATTGATTCAACTGTAGCTTACATAAAAATTTCAATTCTTTCGTAACTACTAATGAATGCATGGTAACTGAATAATGTTTTGAATTTAATTAAAGCAAATAGGTACATAGAGATACAGTGGTTCGATGTGTATTGTCTTAGATCGAATTAATGAATACGTAACGGAACTTTGTGCAAATACGTGTTGTTTCAGATCATTATAAGGTGAGAATAGCTAGAGTAAAACTTAGTTTTTTCCGACTAATGGTTTCCGTGATTGACAAATAAAATGAAAGTATATGAAATTTCAATTAGCTTTAAATTTCATATGTCGTTGAAGATCCTCAGAGCGCTATACAGGGTGTCCCAAAAATGTTTTAGTTCCTTGAGAGGGGATGTTCCTGCAGTCATTTGAAGTAACTTTTTCCTTTGCGGAAATGTTCTCCACTGCTTTGTTAAGAAATTATTAACGAAAAACGTGGACCAATCATAGCGTGGCTATAGGAGATGGATTCTGGATCGACCAATGCCAACGCCACGCTCAACAGGACCTGTCACCGAGGCGGAATCTCTCCGAAAATAATTTGTGTACAAAAATTGTTCGGTATGAAGAGAACAATTATATGGTGTAATTTTTTCAGGACTGGACTAGTGGGGAGGGAAATTTCAAAGTCAAGTTAGAACATTTATTTCACAAAAGAACATTTTTGCAAAGGAAAAAGTTACTTCAAATGACCTCAGGAATCATACATTTCAAGGGAGTACAACATTTTTGGAACACCCTCTATATACATAAAGATCTACAGTCTATTGATAAGTAGTCGCAGTCAATTCTACACCATTCGGAATTTCTTTCGTCGCAGGACGTTGTTTCGCAAGAGGCAATTTGAGAGCCAATTAGTTACTTCGTCTTTTCCCATAAGTCACTTGTATACTTATAATATAACCATAAAACTTAAATTTCAATCACACACAGTATTTAACTTATGTTGCGTTTTTAGGTGGATCTTCTACCACAAGTAAATAAAATATACCTACTTAATTGCTCTGACGAGTAAATGTGTCAATCGTTCTATCGCAAAAGAATTTTAAATAAATAAGCCTGATTCTTTACAGCGTTATTAACAAGGAATTATACTAATATCATATAACAGTATCTGTGTTCAACGATGCGAGTATAACAGAAAGTGAATGAGTTAACATTAATTGACGTTATGCAAAATGCCAAATATCATTGAAAATGTAATTTATACTTATAAGTAATTCTATATATTTTATGAAACTCAGAAATTAATAATAAGTATAGACGTATTGTATGTATTATTAGCTTCTGTTACTGTCGCCCCACGCACTTCCGGTGATTTATTGTTCGGTTCTCAATGAAAGTTTTATTTTATTTATACACCATACGAATACTTAAAATATCCCAATGAAAAGTGAATTCTTTAGAATAGCTACAGTAACAAGTAGTATTATTAGATACGTACCTATAGGGTAAGAGACCCAATTACTGTGCCTATATTAATTATACTTATTTTTAAAGCAGAATGAATATTAAGAAACAGATATAAAATTTTTTTCATTAAAAACAGTTAACATATATATTATATATCTTTTTTAAAATAATAATTATGCTTTAAAAATAAGTATAATTAATATAGGCACAGTAATTGGCACACCCACAGTAATTGGGTTTCTTACTCTACTGTGTTTATTAGCACGTTATGAAATACAAATATTTTCTTGGATTTCTGTCATTTCAAATTATTCACTTTAAAATTTTGTGAAAAGTGATTGTGTAAATATATTTCAGTAACCGTTTGAGAACGAATGCCGACATTTTACCGTTTGCATATTTAATTCCTGTAGTTGTAAAACTGTAATTTAATTATATGCATTAGGAAAGATCAGTACACATTGTTCATTGTTCCTATTGCTTAAGACTTTGATACAAAATCCATTTTAAAAATTCTTGTCAGCAAAGGATTAATATTCAATGTTTATAAATCTATGAACTATTCTTGTTTTCATTTCACTAATTTCATTCCTTTTTAGTCATAAATTGTATTTATTTTTTATTTTTAAATGCCTAAAAATTTAATTATTAGAATTGCTGATACTGTGAAATATACAATAAAGGGTGTAGCCGGATAAGGAGGTCGAAAGTGCCTCCAAACCTAATTGAATTTGCAATAGGCCGTTCGATAGCTTATCCAAAGAAAATACTTTGTGCCAATTTTCAACCCTATACGTCGGCATGGGGGTAGTAATGGGATAACAAAGAAAATCATGTTCCTTAATTTCTCTTATCCCCTTCAATTGAAAATTCTGAGAAAATCAGGCACATTTTAGCTGTTAGAATGCACATCTATGAATTTTTTTCAGAATTTTTAGCTTCGAAACCGAATTTTAAAAAATAAAAAAACTTATTAAATGCTGATTTCTTGTAGAAGTTATGAAATACTATGTTTATATTTTTACAGTTTTAGCATCTCGTTATGGTTGTCAACATATAATTTTTTCAGATTTTTCAAAGTGGTTTTTCAAACATAGTTAAAAAAATAAAAAACCGCTATTTTTTACCTTTTCCATGACCGTACAAGTACCATAATCTAAAGTTACTAATAATCATACACAGAAATACCAACTTTAAACTTTCCTTTGTCCACCAGTATACGTTCGCAGCAAAAATATTGAAAACAATTTGTCAGCCTATTACCTTTTGCCCACTCGTGTATAATCGAAACAGAAAATGTTGACCGGTCACGGTCACATCCCTCACCGTGAATCGTGGGAGATACGACCCCACTTTTATGCCATACCAGTTTGCCTCTGTTCTCAACAGAGAACGCAAACGATTGGACGAGTCTCTCTGTCTATCAAATACACCGGGTGGTGCGAAGATACAAGCGATAGAACAGCGGGGTTATTATATGATTCGACAATGAATTTTTAAAACCGGATCCGTAACTCTGCAGAATAATATTTTTTATTGCATACTGCGTCATTGCCACATAAAAAATGCATAAAAAAACAAGTACCCTTTTATCCCGAATAGCTGTATAATTATTGTATTCGTAAAGCAACTCGTAAAAGAACAATTGTGTTTATTATTAGTCTTATAGTAATAATATTATTATTAGTATTTTTTTTATAAAATGTTCCTCACTTTAAAGTTGTGGTCACAAAATTACAGATCTTGAATCTTTGTTGTTTTTAAAGATACGTCAAATCCCTTCAGGACAAAATTCAATGGTCCAATGAGGCTCACGCGATGTTATAAAAATATATTTTTTTATGTTATTTTCTTTTAGAGATCTCAAGGTCACCTTCATTTTCTTAAACGAGACCACCGTTCTTAGTCACCTACGATTATAATGTCTTTTATTAGGAAATCGGTGACTATAATTACTCAAAGTCACGCAAGGTCACAGACGTATAAGATCTAAAATGATTATTTTTATGGTTTATGCTAAATGGTGAGTACTCCAGATATAAAGATGAGTGCTCCAACAGCAGTTGAAGATATGCATCGACGTATCGTCACAGCATAATGCAATAGTCAAGTATTACAACTATTATTTATAAATCTTTCTTCCGTCGTTCTTTATGGATTGAAAAATAAGGGGTTGATGCGATTGATGCACGAACGGATTTTAGTCTTGAATATCTTAAATTTAATAACCCGTTTTGTGTATTTTTGCATGGATGGCTTTGTAAAATAAATTCTTTTCTAGATAGCATTTCGCAGAACGTATTACACAGGCATCTTTGGAAACCTCTCCTTGTTACACACGATGTACATTTGCTTTGCTACATTTTTATAAATTTGTAGGATTTTTGAGAAAACTAAATTTGCTTGAAACGAAGCTTGCAAAAATGAACTTGTGAAATTTTGGTAAAAAATGACGTCTAAAATGGTGATGATTACGTAATGGATTAATAAAACTGTTATTTTAAAATGTAACCGCTTGTGTTTTCATTAGCTTCGTATCCTTCTATAGAACAGTTTTAGAAAATAGCATATTAATAATAACAAGAACGCTTAAGATGGCTGACTATTGGCCTTAAATGGCTAACTACTGAAACAATTAACCAAATAAAAGTAAAACATAATTGCAAGTGTAAAAGGCAGAATCCGCTTTTTTAAGCGGTGCGGAGAAACTATAGAAGTGTAACGGTGACCGGCTACTCGTCTGGTCGGGTGAAGATGATGTTACCGGTGAACAATTTATTTAAAAAACTGGAGTTAAACGTTTAAGGTACGAGGATGATCAACTGCATTATTCGAGATCTCTGTTAAAGGAACACCCGGCACAGTGTTACGACCGACCTCTATGACCTGGGGCTACCTAGCCAAGCATAGAGGACATGGCCAGGTCATACCGCGCCCAGGACTTCGCACACCGACCAGGTATACCTACAACTACTCCGATGCTTCCCTCTCGCTTTCATCCTCGGAGTCTGCTATGCTATACATAATCTTTGTAGAATATACAGGGCCGTCGAGATAAATCTGGAATTTTTTCCCACAAATAAGATGTAGGCAAGACGAATATAAAAATGGCAATTGTTGACAAGGTGACTTACTACGTAAGCCACCAATCAGTGAACAAGTGGGAAAATGCCTGCTATGAACTGAGAATACCACTGAAGACCGACAATACAATTTTCATTCGATATAAGACGACGATGTTCCCTTCGCAACAAGAAAATCCTTATCTCTTCTTCTTCTTTTTAAAGTTATAAAAAATAAGGAGAAAAAGCAATATAATTGAAAGAAACTGCCATTAGTCGGATTTGCGAAGAAAAATTTTCTTATGCTTTCATTTTTAAATGTTCATTGCTCATAGTAACGTTAACAGATTTCGATGAAATTTTCACGGTGTATATACTATACATCTAGTACAGTAGTTACTCTACAGG
>JAQQRP010000672.1:0-10284 GCA_028454245.1 Halictus quadricinctus
GTCAAGGTGAATTTTGCGGTGCATTCTTTTAACAGATTTCGACCGATCCAGAGGTGTAGAATCACGCTACGGTGGTCGTGACATATAATTTTGATACACCCTGCACATTTTCAAAGTCCACTTTGAGACATTGAACAAAGTTGAAATAAATACAGTCTCGTTTTTTTAAGGCTCCCCGATTAAAAAAATTGTTTAACGTGTCTAATATCTTCGATGAAAGAACATACTGTCGATTTTAAAGTACAGGACTATAAAATCGCTTCTTATCATCACCTGTTAGCTGAAAACTGAAAAAGAGACTGTGGCAGTACCATTATTTATTCTGCTATCACTTTACCATTATTTTATATATTGAATCGATTTAAAATGTTTATTTTACCCAATAAAAATATATTTTCGAAGAAAATACGAACGTAAAATTTTCGTGGGATTCCACGAAAATCCCAAAGGACGGGGACCGGAAAGTCGCTTCGATATCGCAAAGATCTCAAAGATCGCAAAGATCTGAGAGTTCCGAAGGATATCGAAGATTCCTCGGCCGGTAAATCGGCTGATTTGTCACGGGACTTGCGGTAGATCGATCTCGGGCCCGGGGGCATCACGTCCGAGACGCGTATCCGCGAGTGTTTATGATCGATCGGCGGCTCTTCGGTCGAATAAAAGTCCTCGGCGATCGGTGCATACCTCGTGGCCGCCATTCCCACGGTGAGAGAGAGCCGAGAGGTTCCGAGGTTCGTTCAAAGTCAGGGCCGTAGCCGCGTTGAGCAACCGGTGAAGGTCCGTAACATAGCGCGCTCACGCTCACGCTCGCGTAAAACCGAAACGCGTTTCCCTCTACTCGGAACTGGACGTCGACGCGAACGTGCTCCCATCTTCTCCGGATCCTAACTCCACCCAGCCGAAGTGCCTAATAGACAAGAAACGCCGGCGAACAATTCCGTGGAACGCGGCGTTTCGAGGCGCGCGAATGCTCGGCGCAACGTGTTCGTTCGTATTCGAAGTGGACAGTCGATTTCGTGTTCGGCTACGACGCCCGCCGAATATTCATGCTGGTACCGCGTGTTTCGAGAGTCCGTCGACCCAACGGCGTGCCACTTATCGTTAGCAGGTTCATTCTCAATCTGCCGGAGCTAATCCAAAACTCATCATTTAGTCCTCCTTCCCAGTTCTCTGTCGACCCACAAAATTTCCTGTTGCACACTTTACGGACCACTAAAAGTGACTATATTACCTTACAAAAATAACGAGAATATGTCTATCCGAATTTTTGGCCATTCTTGTAATTTATACCCGGAATAGTAAATTTGGTGAATAATTACTCGTAGACGCATCTCTACAATATAAAGAGCCTGCCATTTTGGCGGGTCCTGTAAACCTAGTTTACAAATTTAACACTTCGACCGGCAAACTAGGAACCTCATAAAATCAAAGTGTTAATGAAATAAACATTGAAAAGATTAAATGTATGATATTGAGTAGTACAAATTTGGTAGAATGAATATATAAACGCAAAAATTCGTTTTAAAACCTAGACAAATAATTCCGTCACCCACATTTAAAGAAATGTTTAAATTTTTAAAAATTCTATCAATTTTGCTATAAAACCCGCAATCTACTCGTTACGTCATCTTGTGCGCGTTCATAATTATGCAGTAACTCGGTAAAAATCCGCGTCAGGTTGCAATTTGCTTGGAATCGATCTGCTGATCAACGGCCTTCGGCAGCCTCGGCGGCCTTCCCCTAATTTGCTAAGTTTGCCGATTAGGCTAGAGATTGATTTGTTGGTCCGGATAGGTGTTTGGCGAAAGGATGATGGCGAAAAAGAATAGAAACGAAACGCTGAAAAGCGAAAGCCGAATCTGGCGAACAGGTGGCCCGTCGTAGAGCCGCGTGGACTCGGTGAGTTCAATGCCAGGGAAGCGGAACGCCATATACTGGAGGTTAGGCTCTCTCTCTCCCTCTCGCGCGCGCGCGCGCGCGATTACGTCGCCGTTCGAGGGCTCGTTCTCCAAATAATTGCTTCGTTTCAGCATCTCGCTCGTTTCAGAATTATGTTCGTTTCAATTACTCGGGTACGATCCCGCTGTTACGACCTCGAATTAGTCGAATTGCCATGAATCTGTTCTTTAACGGCTGTTCCGATGTCGGAAAAAGGCGCACGATAACGTTCCTGTAAACGGAAACGGAACCATCAAACAAGTCTTGCCGCTTTAACAACCTCTAGAGGGATAATTAAAGCGTACTACTCGATTCCAACAACCTCGCGAGAGATATCGTTAAACTATGTTTCACGCGTCGACTTGTTCACCGATGTCACTATTAAAAACGGATTAACCAGCCCCCTCGATTATTAATCTACGGTTTTCAGCGAACCGTTTCAAAACCGGCCACCATAAAATTCGTATGAAATAAAATTGGAACAGTAACGTTTAATAGCGTACACATAGCCACACATCTTGTCAAACTGGTTAGCCATCGTTTCCATAAAACATGTATTGTCAGGAAACGAGAAAACCACGAGCGTTCATTGTTTCCCAGCAACGCTTCCCGCAGGGCCATTTTGCGAAAATCTGTGAACGCGCATAATCTGCACTGAGAATCTATACGATTGACGATCTATGCGATTGAAACTGAAGCTTCACTGGAACTATCGAGAGCGACCGGTTCGCGATCGTTTCCATTAAGTAACGAGAAGCGTCCATTGTTCCAAGAGCGGCAATTTCAAACTGGCTCGTTGCAAAAATTTGTAAACGCGCGTAATCTGCAACAAGGAGTTCTACGATTGACAAGTTGAAGCTTCACTGGAACTATGGAGAGCGACCGGTTCGCGATCATTTCCATAAAGGCTGAGAATACCGCTCGCATTATTGAAAGTAAGTAACGAGAAGCGTCCATTGTTTCGCGAGCGGCAATTTCGAACTGGCTCGTTGCAAAAATTTGTAAACGCGCGTAATCTGCAACAAGGAGTTCTACGATTGACAAGTTGAAGCTTCACTGGAACTATGGAGAGCAACCGGTTCGCGATCATTTCCATAAAGGCTGAGAATACCGCGCCCATTATTGAAAGTAAGTAACGAGAAGCGTCCATTGTTTCGCGAGCGGCAATTTCGAACTGGCTCGTTGCAAAAATTTGTAAACGCGCGTAATCTGCGACAAGGAGTTCTACGATTGACAAGTTGAAGCTTCACTGGAACTATGGAGAGCAACCGGTTCGTGGTTTCCATAAAGGCTGACAATACCGCGCGCATTATTGAAAGTAAGTAACGAGAAGCGTCCATTGTTCCACGAGCGGCAATTTCGAACTGGCTCGTTGCAAAAATTTGTAAACGCGCGTAATCTGCGACAAGGAGTTCTACGATTGACAAGTTGAAGCTTCACTGGAACTATGGGGGGCAACCGGTTCGTGGTTTCCATAAAGGCTGAGAATACCGTGCGCATTATTGAAAGTAAGTAACGAGAAGCGTCCATTGTTTCGCGAGCGGGAATTTCGAACTGGCTCGTTGCAAAAATTTGTAAACGCGCGTAATCTCCAACAAGGAGTTCTACGATTGACAAGCTGAAGCTTCACTGGAACTATGGGGAGCAACCGGTTCGTGGTTTCCATAAAGGTTGACAAACTCGCGGCCATAATTCGCAGTGGAACATGAGACGCGTTCATTGTAAACGTTCATTGTAAAAAATTTGTAAACGCGCATAATCCGCAGGGAAGAGGTACGCGATTGACAACGAGGCTTCGGTGGAACCGTCGAGAGCAACCGGTTCGCGATCGTTTCCATAAAGGCTGACAAAATCGCGTCCATTATTCGTCATTGAACGAGACGAGAGACGTTCATTGTTTCGCGAGCGGCAATCTCATCGTGCACCGGGCAATTTCGTCGGATTACACGGGGCGAGCCTCGGTGGCGCAGGCTATTTTGATCGCGTTAACTGAAAAAGGGCAGAGAATGCGCTCGAACGCGCGCGCGCGCAAAGTACCGCGCGTTAATAAGCGATCGTGGGGCCGTCGTTTTCCTGGAAATTATTCGAGCGAGCAGCACTTTGCGGCTGTCACGGTGCCGCAGAAAACGCGTCCGCTGGAAAAAGAAGCCTCCTCGCTAGGAGTCGTCCATTAAGCACGCAGGCCATTAAATCATCGCGGAGTCTTCGTATATATTTAATCGCGCGTCTAGTTCCTTCGGCGTGTGCGTGCGTGTGCGTGTGTGTCCGTGTGTCACGCACGTCCTACGCAGCGTGAAAAGACTCTGATTAAATCTGGGAACTGCCGGGAAAAAAGGGGGAAGAGACGTGGAAGATAGACAGACTTGTGGACGCGAGCCTTCTCTATCTCTCTCTCTCTCTCTCTCTTTCTTTCTTTCTTTCTCTCAGGGTACATTTCTCTTTTTCCCGCTTAGGGTACATATAAGATGAACGCTCGAGTAGGTATAATGTTACACGAGCGCGAGCCTACGCACGAGTGAGTTTTATACATCGCAATTTGAGGGTCCGGCAAAAAGCCGATTCCGATCGGTTCGATGGTCGTTAACGTCCCGAGACCATAAAGCGCCGGAAAAAACCGGACGATGGATCAATTATTGATCTATCCGAGACTCCTGCAGATCGACGATCGACGATCTCGAAAGATTCGTCGTGTCCGGTATCCGTCAGCCTCGTATTACAGAGAGCCAATATTGTTTGAAACAATATATATATTATGTTTTAGATCGTATTTTTGGAAATAGAATATTTTCTTCGCGAGGGAAACTATTTTTTTTTAAATAGTACTGCTTTATTCGAGGGATATTAAAATTATAGCGAGACTCATGTTTTTTCGTACATTTTTCTTGCTTTAGTTTATTGAGGTAAAATTGAGTTTGTAAAGTACGTCAATACACTCCCTTCTCGATCTCGAGAATGAATTTTTGTTAATCAACTTTTTAACAATTTCTTCTAAGGTTTGTGGTGGCTCTAGTCGTTTGTGAATCAACAAATCTCTCGCACGAGTCAGTTCGATGCGATATGTGATTAATCCTGTGATTACCTTCACGAATTAAAATTATTTAATTATTAGAGTATTTTGTATCACTGCGAATAAATTGATTCTATCGGCTGGTCTTGCTCTCCCATTGGCTACTGCGCATTGATTTATGAATCTAATCATTTGCTTTTGAAAGCACACATACATTTTGCAGATCCCCAAACCTTTCACCAGAATTTTTTCAACTATTGGAAACACAGCATTTTCCTCAGAGAACCAGAGTATCACTGAATCTGACATAAATCCAAATCGAAAAATAAATCTGTGCGCTGATCTATTATTTGAACAGTTAAATAATTTATCTGCGACTCCGGCAGTGTTATACATGATCTCAATGTCGCCAAAATGGCGTCGTTCGTGCTCCAAGGGTTAAAATCGAGAATAATTCGTGTGAAGCGACCTTGAAGAATTGTCTCGCCGCATTCGAAGATCGTTAATGCTTCTCATTTGGTTCAGCATCGAGCAGGATGTTAACGTTCGCGAGATCTTGTCCTCGAACGATATGAACGGGAGAAGGGCACAAACAAGGGCTCCGAGAGAAGGGCAACGGGCCGAAGGTACCATTCCAGGGCTTGCTAGAAACCCACCGCTCCGTGACGAGAGCCCTCTTCTTCTTCATCGCCGCCACCATCATCATCATCATCACCATCATCATCAACCTCATCATCATCAGCCGCGCGATCGTCATCGTCATCGTTTCTCTCCTATGCTTTTCTTCGAACAGGCCGGGCTTTAGGCTTTATCGCCGGCTTGCATCGACCATAGGGGAGCAAGGTTGAACGAACTTAAAAATTCTAATTGAAAACCTTTGGGAACACTGCTTTCCTCTGGGAAAACCCTTTGGGAGCCACGGGATTTTTCCTTGTAACGAAAATTGCACCCAATTCCTCTGTTCCTCGGGCTGGGTTTCAACTTGTCCATATTAAATTAAAAAATTGATCGAACTACTTCAAATGAGATTGAATTATTCATAGAACTACTGAATAATTTACCGATTTTTTAATTTTAAGAAGTAATGCAAGACGTAACCATGACTGCCGGGCGTCTCTCCTCCAAGGTCTAGGTTAGGTTTCGTATTAAATAATTGATGGAGCTACTCCAAACGGAATTTCATTATTGATCTCATTATTTCAGAGTAGATTGGATTATTGATCGGGCTATATTGGATCAGATTTAATTATTCTATCCTAGTTAGAGATGTTCTGGGCCAGGAGCGTAGCTGTCGCGTCGTATCCGGCGTCAAACTCGGCTTGTTCTCGGTTCTCCGATGTTCTCCAGTCTCTCTCCTTCTCTCTCTCTCTTATCCTCTCTTCTTCCCCGGACTCTCAGCCACGACCTGCCCCACTATCTCTCGTCCGAGGATCTTCCAGGCGCCGCCTGGCCGTTGACCCCGAGCGAGCCTACGGCCCTGACCAACACTCCGCGAACGCTTCTTCCATCTTCAACAAGCTAGCTCTGCCCTCCTAGATGACTGCTCGCTCCCGGGAACTTCGTGGTATTTTATCCGCCGGAATCTTTTCCGTTAATTAACATTTCTGACGCTGTTTCTCTCTCCTCCTCTTCGTCCGCTGACGCGTCCACGGGAAAAGTTAAAAGAACTCGCGGCAAGCGATGACCTCGGGTCACCTGGTGACTACTTTAGCCCACTCAATTATTATTAGTTTGCCAGATAAAAATTGTCTGCGACAGCCGCGAGAAACGGACGGCACATTATAATTTCTGTAACGACCCAAATAAATTGAAAATTATACATGGACGTTCTTAAATTATTTTAATTTGTCTGCTATTTTGGATTTCGTGAACCCCTCAGTCTAGTTATTATTTACCAGAGCATTTAATTATTGGAATCGAAAATTGATAGAAAACAACAAATTCTGGATTATTTCATCTCGTAGTAATTTCAAGCTCCCACATTTTTCTCCTGTAGAGTTCAATTAAATTTACAATGTATTTTTGACACGTTGACTGCCACGTACTTGAAGTATAGTTGCAATCGAAAATTGATAGAAAACAACAAATTCTGAATTATTTCATCTCGTGGTAATTTCAAGCTCCCACATTTTTCTCCTGCAGAGTTCAATTAAATTTACATTTTACAATTTACAATTTGTATTTTTGACACGTTGACTGCCACGTGGGTCATATGCGGGTTAGGTAGAGCGTAATAGCTGTTTAACATAATCGTCAGAAATTGGCACCTCGAGTGGTTGCGATGCTCTAGGTTAATATTGGGTAATAATAACCGACGGTTTTCGAGTGAGAATTTCGGAACCATAGAGAGACTCGAAGAGAGAGGAGAGAGAGAGAGAGGGGATGATGACAATCTCCTGTGGCAAGTAACTGCGATCGCCTTTCGTTGATCGTGGCCGGTGCCGCACACGGCGAACGCGTATGTAGACCGCATAACGGACATCGCATTCACCGAGTGACATCCGTGGAATCTCGTAATAAATGACTCGTCCACCGACGATAAACGATTCCTCATCCCCGAACAATGAACGCCGAACGTGGTCACCCGATTACCGTCCACGGAAATTGCCGGTTGTCCGGAGAGCGGTCGCTTGTCAACCGATTTTCCATTGTCTTTGACACACTATGCTTTCAACTTTAACGTGACTTCCGACCACTGAAATGTCCAGATTTTTCATTGACGTTTCAGCTGCCGGCAATTTTTTCCTTAACGAATTGCCAAAAATAAACTCGAAAGAAATTCATCAAGTCGCGAAGGCGTGTGGATATTGAATGTGATTATTGGAACATCTCGAGACCGTTGAGAAATACAGTTTCGCTTAAAAGTAATTACGCACGAATCGAAAAAGACGAGAATACGTGGGTAACAGGAATAACCGTGAGAGCCGTTTAATTTGTACAGCTGGTAACTTCGGATTTGATGGGGCTCGGCGGAAATTGATGGGCGGTTTTCTCGTGTTTTTCCCAGTTTTGTTTGATAGAGAAGAGAATTGTTATACCGCGGGGGGATTGTTGAACCGAGAGCCGACACGATCGCGGAAGACGAGTCCGCCTCGCGTCAAAGGCATTTAAGGTGTCTTATTATGGCTAACGATATCCTCGAACGCGCACCGCCTATTATCTCTTCCGCCCTTAATCAGTAACGCTCAATTTCTAGCTCGTAATTTGCGCGGAGGATCGTGCGCGCGAGCGAACGAGCATGCCAGTCTGCGTTACCACCGCTCGTGTGTAGAGACCTAACACTGACGCGAGAGGGAGGGGGCAGAAAAGTGAAAAGGAAGAGAACCGAGGGAGAAAACCAATTACTCGAGAAAAACAATTACCCCTTCGGTCGTCGAACGACCGCAACCAAAGGTCGTGTTGCTTTCCCCCCTCCCCTTCCCCCCTCCCAACCACCACCATCGGAATTCCCGCATCTGTCCCTTATTTCTTAATAAACCCCGTGTGTAAACAGAACACGCCCCCAGGAAAAAGTGTTTGATCGAGAATAGTCGAAATTTGATATCGAAACTGCTCGAATTACCGATAAAAACCGATCGTTCAATTAATTTTATGTGCATCGTAAAGGCTCGCTATTTTATTAAGCAATCTCAGACGATATCCGTTTCAGTGGTGGACGTGTCTCGCAAATTGTTGTACAGTAAAATCCAGAAAATAGGTTGCAATTTCGTAGTCGAATTTTCACGGTAACGTCGGTTGTTAACCAACCCTTGCGTTAACGCTAGGTTTACGGAGCGCTAAAAATTTTACGTTACTTCATAAAAATAACCTGAACGTGTCTATCAAGTAGCCATTTTTTTAAATAATATATCCTCAAAGAAATCTCAATACAGTGAGTTTCTCTATATACGTCGCCAAGGACTGGAGGATAAACGTCGCGGAATTGTCCCCACTGCCGCGGGGTATACCCTGTGAGGGGCCACGAATCTCGACAGGCCTCGGACGCCGAGGAATGTAAACTCCTGGACGATATATGTCACTGGCAAGACCCGTGTCAGTGACATATATCGAGAATTCACTGTATTCTTAAATTAAAAGTATTCGAATCCGTCATTTCTGACGGGTCCCGCGAATCTAGTTAACACCATGGTACTTTCAATTTATCTTTACAATATTGTCTGCTTCGATAATCAGGAAAGAAGTCGATTTTTACTTTGGGGGCAATTATTTAATTCGACTAGCTCCGCCAGAGAGAAAATAAAATGGCAATAATCTCGCAGAAGAATTAAAGAGTGACCATTCCCAATTACGGACGAGGAAGTTGCCGGAAAAATTCCGTAAAATTTGATTGCCATCGTCCGCCGTCGAATTCCAAAGGCTGGGTCGTTAGAGCTAGTTAGACTAATCGCAGCGCGTAAAAACCAACGTGAAATTACGTTGTCTAATTCGCCAGTCATCGGCTTAAATGAAAGGAAAGCAGTTTGTTGGACTGTGCAGGATCGATTCGAGGATGGAACATGATCAGGTAGAGGAAGCTGGGAACGTCTTCCGGCGTTTCGAGAAAGAATCGAACACGAAAAGTCCAACGTTCGCTCCCGAGAGAATCGATGTCCGGTCGATCGGTCGGTCGTCGTCTCGAGAGGTGTGTTCGATTGTAGGTGTGTTCCCAGGGCGAACGAACTCGAGGATAGAGCTCGATAACAGGTGGAAGAGGGGTCTGGGGGGAGGGGAGGAGGAAGACAGAGGCGACAGGAGCTCATTATCGAACACTTAGCACGTTTTAAAGCTACTTCCTGGGCACACCGTACGGCGGATCTCGGATTCATGCCCGGGGTTTAATCATTCCAACTTATCGGCGTGTTTCCTCGCGATTAGAGTGGAACGCGATCCCGACTTAGCCTGCCAAGAGAGAGCCAAGGGAACAGGACTAAACCGAGCAGTTTAATATTCTGTGTGTGCCGGCGCCGAAAGGAAATTACTCTTTGTGATTCGAGGCGATCGGTCGTTTAGATTTCCTAGGGAATTCCCCGGCGCCAGATGAGATTGCCTTAATCAATTCAAATTTCTCTATTACGTGAAAATAAAAGGTGGATCAGGGTGGCGAGCAGCACAGTGAATCTCGTGGGAATTCTACGCGGATTCTTTGCGATCTGGGAACCGAAAGGGGACCTTCAGGTACTTGCTCAGGATGTTGTCTGTGGAACTCATCCGAAGCACCAGGATGTAGTCTTGGCTGTGTTAACCCCTTGCCCTACAATGTCGACTCAAACTGAAGACTCTGAACAGAGTAATGAATATGCATTAATTTCCTTTAAAACGAAATAAAATTCTATTTTGTTGCGGTTGATATGTGTATACAC